>CBVK0100603720.1:0-16595 GCA_900067695.1 Picea abies | reverse complement strand
CATAATTAAAATAACATTACTAATCTAAATTACAACTAATGGCCTAAAGAAGACATAAATAAAATAGCATTACTAATCTAATATGCCCCAACTAAGGGGTAATTAGCCAACATTAGGGCTTAACACTGGTTCCCTTGACTAAATGGGTATCCAACCCCGTTCCTGTGAGTAAGAAGCAAGGAACCATCCATGTGTTTATGGATTTTAGAGACCTGAATAAGGATTTTCATAAAGACAACTTCTCGACATATTTCATTGATCATATTCTCAATGAGTGTGTGGGAAGCGAGGTTTTTTATTTTATGGACGAATTTTTAGGATACAATCAAATTCAAATTAAACCTGAGGATCAACATAAGACATAATTTATTTTTACTTGGGGTACTTTTGCATACCATAAAATGCCTTTCGGACTTAAAAACATCCAAGCAACATTCCAACAAGACATTACTTTTTATTTTCATGATCTCAAGCACATTGTCAAACCTTACCTCGATGATCTCACTACTCACTCTCGCAAGAAAGTAGATCACTCTACCCACCTTTGACTAGTTTTTGAGAGATGTCATTATTATCGCATCCATTTAAACCCTCACAAGTGCATCTTTTGCTTCAAGTCTAGACTCCTTTTAGGATTCTTATTATGTGAGCATGGGATCTTGGTGGATCCTATGAAGGTTGAGGAAATATTGTGATTTCCTCCCCTATGCAACATTCATCAACTTCAAGGTTTACAGGGGAAAGCTATCTTATTACGTTGGTTTATAGTAAACTATGCCAATATAAATAAGGTTTTCATGCATCTCTTGAAGAAGGACACTCCATTTATATGGGATGAGCGAGCCCAGGAATCCTTCAATGCTCTTAATGAAGCCTTAGTATCGACGCCTCTACTGAAGCCTCTAGACTATAGTAGAGATTACATGCTTTATATCAATACATCTGAAGGGACTATTGGTATAGTTCTATTTCAGGAGCATGATGAGCTCCATGAGCATGTTTTCTATTACCTTAGTTGAAACTTAGTCATCCCTGAACTTAAGTACTCTCATGTTGAGAAGCTATCCTTGGTTGTCGTACATGTAGTTCAAATATTACAACACTATATATTACTTTGCAAAACTAGTCTAGTTTCTGATGTCAATCCATTTCAATACATCCTTACTAGGAATATCATAGGGGGAAAATACAATAAATGGATTGTCATTTGGAAAGAGTTTGACCTCGATTTTGCTTCAGCGAATTCCAAGAAATCTCTAGTTTTTTCCGAGTAAATATCAAACTTCCCTTGACTAGATGAGGACATCATTCATGTCGATTCATTCACAGATGAACAAATTTTCCTTATTTCATCATCAGACCCTTGGTATGGATACATTTTTATATATCTTCAAACCTTTAATTTCTCTCAACATCTGTCGAGAGATGATCAATGACGCATACGACATCAAGCTGAAAACTACCTTCTCATCGGTGACACTTTGTATCGTGAAGGCATAGATAATATATTGCATCGCTGATTGACTCACTAAGAAGATGAGTTTGCTCTTAATGACTGTCATAGTGGGGCTTGTGGTGGTCATCTATCTGGGCTTACGACAACCCAAAAAATATTGCGAGCTAGTTATTTTTGGACGACAATTTTTAAAGATTGCGTCGAAGCGGTCAAGAAATGTCACCCTTTCCAGGTGTTCGCTCAGAATATGTACTCACATCCAGCCCCTCTTCACCCAGTGATCACCATCGGTACCTTCACTAAGTGGGGGGTATAGTTTATGGACTACAACCCAGCTTCGACTAGGGGGCATCAACATATTATCATGGTCATAGTCTAATTAACTAAATGGGTAGAGGCCATGCCTATTGTTAAATCCATCAGTAAGACTGCATCATTTTTTGTGTTCAATCAAATTATTGCCCAGTTTGGAATCCCAAGGGATATTGTCATTGATCATGGAAGTCACTTTCAGAACAAAATGATGAAAGAGTTAGCATAAAAATTGGGGTCTAAGCATGGTCATTCTTCCCCTTACTATCCCCAAGAAAATGGACAAGTAGAGCTTGTGAATAAATCTCTCAAGACCATTTTGCAAAAAATGGTCAACCATAGAAAATATGACTGGAATTTAATTCTTTACCCTGTGCTTTGGGCATACCAAACCTCGGTTAAGACTTTCACTATTTTTTCTCCTTTTCAATTAGTACATGGTGTGGAGTCAATCATTCCTATTGAGTGCAAAATCCCTTCCCTTAGAATGGAAGTTAAGATCCTACCTGACACTTCTGATCTTGAAGAATGCCTCGTACACCTAGAGAACCTAGATGAGCAGCGTCGAGATGCCTCTATGGCTATCGAAGTGAATAAATGATGTTTCAAGGTTCAGTATGATAGGTATGTCTTTCCTCGACAATACGCTGAGGGTGATTTGGTCCTCTTGTATGACCAAACCAAATAACCGTTGGGGGCAGGCAAGTTGAACCTCATGTGGCACGATCCTTATATCATGCGACGTGTTTTAGGAAAAGGAGCCTATGAATTAGAATATTATGAAGGGAATATGTTGGATGAGCCAAGAAATGGGCTCTACCTAAAAAGATATTATTCTTGAACCCTAATCTTAGGAGTAACTCTTTGTATACTAGTGTATATTAGTGTATATATATCTTTTCCTTTGTGTCATCAACTTGCTTATCGAGTTTTCCCTTGGCTGGAAGATGTCAATGGAATATTCACTTTACTTAGTATTTGCAGATGGTGCCATTCGTCATACATGAAACTTGGCTTTCACCACTTGAGTCGTTTACTCACCCGAAAGTCAACTGGTGTCTTCAGGTGACGTTTGTCTAGGGCCATGAATGAATAATGTGGCTTAATATAGCACCGTTATAGAGATTTTATGTGACACCATTTCAAATGGTGTTTGGTCTTTAGAAGTTCTCCTAGACTCCCAGCTAGTATTATGTCAGTTGAACGATAGTTACTGTGTGTGAGACCCTACTCTACTCTGACGATTCCTACAGGTACGAATTTTGGAACAACATTTTGATTTTATTACTTATAATCACATACCTAGAATTTCTAATTATGTATCCAATGCATATGCTAATTATGTTTTAGATTGACATTTTTCATATAACTAAAGTAAATAAAACACATTCATCAATGTACAAATTATAACATATACAAGTAAATCCAAAGACCAATGTTTTTTATATTTCATCTCTCCAAAAATATGGCATCAGAGTACAAAATGGGGCTTGCACCCTCAAAACACATATATGTCCATTTGATACAAAAACCACAACATCTACTCCTGTGGTACCAGTTCTGTATCATGATAGCATACTAAGGAGTTTGTGAGACACTGAAATATTTGCACCCACGCACAGGGCACACCCACCACCTATCATTGGATAGCCTCTAGGAGATCCTCTACCTGAACCATAGGAATCATGTGCATCAAATGAGACAGGGTTCCTTTCACATTTTGAATCACTCTATCCACATCTCCTCTTGTTGGCTCATTTCCCCGATTCCTCCGACGATGTTGTGGGAATCCATCTGGTCACCGCGGACCCACATCTGCGCAAAAAAGTAATTGTAAATACTTGATACCATCCAAAAATATTTGCATTTTTTATTCTCTTTGAAAAACTCAAAAAAATGAAATATGTAAAAATAAAATTCATACATATATATTTGTAGGCAGAATCTGGTGGCAATGGCATATTTTGATCTCCTCTGTAGTTGATCCCAGCATATGGGTTGTCGTCTATGGCTATCACCTATTGAAGCCACTAGAAGAAGAACTCATCGTTATAGGGGGTTGGTACCCTACCACCTCCTAGTCACCTCATCACCTTGGTCCACTGTGACATGGATGGATCATAAGTTATACGTGGAATGATCTCCACTCTAGGGCTCAAAGTTGTAACCTGCTCAAATAAAAAACTACATAAGATAGATGCAAAACCAAAGTTTCTTTTCATCCCCTATTTGCAATCTATCAGCTGGCTCTTCATATTAGCTAGTAGTGAGGTACACCAGTCATAAACTGTAGGTTGAAATCACTCCATTGCGTAAAACATGAGTGGCCTTGATGTCGGGTGCAATGAGGCCGACCCCATGATACATGTAAGTGGAATGATGATGATATTCAAACTCAAGTTCTCAATCACCCTGATGGGGAGTTGACTCCCTACTTTCTCTGTGCCTAGAACACAATGGGTGGCAATGTATTCCTCTATGTTCATGCCACCCCCATCTCCCCGGGATTTGAGATTCGCCACCTCACCCCAATGAGATAAACATGTGAAGAAATAAATGTCCTCTACTTCAATCCTCAATGATTTCCCATCAAGATTGAAGGCCTCTGTATCCGGATCCTAAACGTTTAGTATCATTTGAAGCAACCCCACTTGATCCCTCATTCCTTTGAGATCCCAAAAATTGTAAATCCCACATATTTTTATTTAAATTTGGGCCCTCACATCCCTTTCCACTGCTTCATAAACTTCATCATGCTCTCTCTCTCTCCATTCAGGTACCATCCTGCCAAAACAAATCCCTTTTTTGAGTCAAATTCTCTAAAAAACTTGTTTGCAAACTTGTACGTGGGCTATAATGTTAACATTTGCGTGTAGGGACACATATAGGCTGACATGCTTCACTTTTCCGGCGTACATGTCTCCACATACGCGACCCGATGAACTACAACTCGCGTACACCCTATTTCATAATTTGCGCCCTTTAATACTCAGAAAATAAGGCCTAATTTAAAATTGTAAACCACTAGAAATGAATAAGAGGGAAAGAGTACTTACTTAGTCCAGACAGTTGTGAATTTTGTCACTCGTAGCTCCCACAATCAACACTTGAATATCATGGGAAAATTGGTCCAAAATGCACTATTTCAGTAAAAATGTGAAATGGTATGGTAAAATTGGTTATTTTTGCTATTAATAGAAAACTTTTACCCACTTTACATAGTTTTTGCTAATATTTTGACCTAGTGGACTAATAGTACAGTGGAATTAGTTGGTTTTGGTGGTTTTATCCAGGGATTATTGTTGTTTCTAGCATCTTTCCATCCGTTCATGACTTTGGCAGGTATTTTCTTTAACCAACATATAGGATAGGTCATCACTCCATCTCGCATTTTTGAATTATTCTATGACTGTGATCCATATGCTTTAGGTACAAACCCATTTATTAGTGACATAGAACCTCCTTACTACTATTAGAAGTGTCATTATTGAATGGTAGAGGCCTACCACACATGGGTTCCCTAGTTAGAACCTTTGTGCCATCTAGTGCCCATGCAGAGATTATTCCATAAAGACCAGGAGTCCCTTATAGTTCCAATATGATTGTGTGTTCCAACCTCATATTATTACTCATAATCATTATGACTTATACCTATGGGACTCCCACTGAGTTTTCTTTAAGATCTTTTCCAACTCTCTCAAAAAGAGAAAATATTGTTGAGTGAACTTGTCTCTCTTACACTTGTTAATTGGATTTGAAAGGACATCTATTTGGTGTAAGTTTAACCCTTTTTTAGACCAACTAGACTAATTTTCAAAAAGGAATACTCTAGTCACTAGTGGTTGGAAGAGTTCTCCTGGGTATTGTTTTATACTTTTTCAATCCTAGGGCACTAAATTTAAGAAAAAGGACATTGTTTGGAGTTAAGTTGTAATTGCATCTCATTCTCTTTCTTGTAGTATTGAGCCTATTATTGATTCTCGCTTTCTTGTTATAACCCTATTACCTTAGAAACTTACATCACTAGCCAAGCAGAGCCTTGTTTATATCCTTTGCATCTTGACACCCTGTACCCTGAGAGGAAACATTCCCCCAAGTGTCCATGTCCTGCATGCACCTCCTTTCATTGAGCATAGGCATGTTCCAATATTGGAACTAGTTTCTTACTCGCGAAACTAGTTTCCTCCTCTGTATCATAGCATTCATTTGTATATGAAAAAACAAAAAAAGATGGGTGAGAAAATAATATTATCTCATGTGGGAAGCAGTCATGTCACCTTTGAACATAGAAATTTTTTTTGAGTCTAATTTTCATCCAAATTTTGGTTTTAGAATGACCTTAGGAAGCTGAGATCATTACTTGGAGTTTACTCCTCCGACTAGTTACTCTTCTAGTCCCTGTGGAGAGTTTGATTGATGCCTCCTACATCACAAAGTTTCATCATTGAGTCTATGTTGTGAGATTCCTCCACATGTTTCATGCTCTTGTTCAAAGGAAGTCTATAAGCCTATGTCGACCATTTCTCAAAACTCTTGACTTTGCATGTCAACCATACCCTCAGTGTGTCTCAGAGCTACATGAATTTGTAGTCCTACAATGAACCCAAGTCCTACTTTCATTATGGGTAGGTAACCTTGAACCCAACAGTTGACATCCCCTCATTGGTCACTGATTGGGGGGTTTCCCTTATGTTCGACGACAAGAAATCTATTCACACATTGAGATTCATGTAGTTTCTTGGATTCCATTAGACTTATTGGTGGTTTCCTCACCTTTGTCGGTAGTTTTCCTTATAGGATGCTATTCAAAGGGTCTTTTTCGTGCACTACTTGCATCTGGTGCATGCAAAATACACACAGGGTTGTTGGTTCATGAACATGTTCTTCATCCAAGTTACTCCAAATCATCAAGCTATTTCTTTGTACCTCGTGCTAGCTGATGAGAGATGCCTTAATGCTCTCCTTTTAGCGGGTCTCCTTCCATCGACTTCAACTCATCTATTCTAGAAATGAGTCCTAGAGTCCTATGAGTACCTAGAGGCTTGCAGTAATCAGTGGTAGGTTCTCCCTCCATCGACAGTCAAGAATACATCAATGTCCCATGGTCGATGGATTCTTTAAATGTTCAACCTCAACAACTTTATTCACCATTATAAGAATGTACTCGATGCCTTGATACCTACTTTCATTATCGATAGGTTGTCTCATGTTTGTCAATGGTATACCTTAATGGCCAATAATCAAATGAAGTCTCATTTTGTTTTCCCTCAACTTCTTTATTCACATGATGTAGGCTTGAACCTTTGACAGATCATGTAGAAATCTTGAAGACATCAACTTATAGTAGCAACTTTCCTAAGTTGTTGCTATCATTCATTGAACTAGTACCTATATGACTTCAATGATCATGGGAGATCAGATTGTACTCCATTGTATCATACATCTTTAGATTGATTTTGAGACTATTTTTAATTGGGCCTTGTTCATGACTATGAAAACCTTTGGCATCTATCTACTTTGTATTTCCTAATCATGGCCATGAACAATTGTTTGGTATATTTCCAAATGGATCTGTAGTGTAATTCAAATTGGCATCCATGTGTATGAAGTCATTATGGATTGTAATATTCTCATGAGCAACTAGTTCTTCCAGTTGGGTCTCCATTACTCCATTTCTAGGAATTACAATGCATTTCAACCATCAAATATACTCCTCTGATCTCACACACTAGGGGGCATCTATTTTAGCAAGATTTTCCTCACCCCATGCAACTTCCTCAGAAGGCCTTTTCCATTTCCTTATGTAGACTTGAACTCCCCTTTTGCACTTCCCAAAAATCAAATTTGTCCACATGTACGCACCCTATCAATTATACAGCATGCATATATCTAGGTTGCACTACTACATCCCCTGTACATCGAGTTTGGTGCTCAAAATTAAAAATTGTGTTAGGTTTCCATGTCATGTCATGAGATCCATGATTCTTGACCTTCCATATACTAGAAACGTTTCAAATTGGCCCTTCAGTTCCATTTGAAGGCTATAAATGGGTCATATCCAAACCGTGGAAAGGGAGAGAATTCAACTTTTGAGAGAAAAGTTACTATGGAGAAATTATTCACTTCATATTGAGTCTGCATCCCTTTTTCCTTTAAAGTCTAAACACATTATTCATCCCCCAATCTCTTCCCTCTTTGATGGAGAACCTCATTGTCTATCTTATATGAGCTTGCCTCTGGTGGAGGATTTAAGTGGTGGAGGCTTAGCTGGAAGGGACTTAGTTTCTCGGTTCTGAGAGGTTCCAACATGGAAGTTTTTCATTCATACACTTATATTGATCATATTTTAATAGAAATACTCTTTTCTCATTGAATTAATATGTTGCAAATATTTGAATTGTTATTCCATGGGCATATTTGTTATGAATGTTGATGGATAATGCTATTATATGTGCTAAAAATATATATTATCACCATATTGTTGTGTATATTGGTTGTTAAGGACAAGTTTTAGGTATAAAGATTTGATTCAAGTGCTCAATGATGGTCTTAATCGAACGTGTGGACAAGGTAGGCCCTTCATCTTGTCTTGTTATCATTTTTGTTTATATAGCATACTTGGGATTAGAGTTGATTTCTGCAGTCATTTTGTCTCATGTGGTTTACCCCTTGCCATAGATTTATTTTCCTTGTATCATTGGGGACGCTTCAGGATCTCCCCTGGCCATTGGATCTACATTGTAGTCAGTCCAATGTTGACCACTTTGGGAGAAAAGATGAAGTTACATGGCAGATCCCCCGAACGCCTAAGTTACGAAGTAATGGAGGCCGTAGATATCTGGATCTACGTGGTCACATCTCAACCATGAGATCTAAGGGGATTTGGAAGGATGTCAGTATAGAGTGACGTGCCATGC
Organism: Picea abies; assembly: GCA_900067695.1. Classification (NCBI taxonomy): domain Eukaryota; kingdom Viridiplantae; phylum Streptophyta; class Pinopsida; order Pinales; family Pinaceae; genus Picea; species Picea abies. Next base: position 7,910 of record CBVK0100603720.1, on the reverse strand, counting down.
TGACATCACCCAGGGTGACATGGACCCATGTTCGGCGTACCATGTGTCACCTTCATTCTTGCTTTTTGCAGATTGTATGTGCCCACTAGAATGTGACATGTGTCACCCACTGATGGGGCCATGTGTCAACCCCCTCGTACATATTCGCTTGGCCTATTAGTGGGTGGAGTACTTATGACCCATATGTCCTTGCCTTTGCATTTACTATTCCATCATGTGTAAAGGTGCACCCTTTGGGATTTCAGGACATCAAAACTCTAGAGGTTTTGGGTGTAGGATCTTAGATAAGCTGAAAGGGTCAAAGACTGGAGCCACGTGGAAATATTTTTGGATCCTTCGAGAGTTCGAGACTCCAAAGGAGATGCGCATAGAAATAAAAAGGGGCATTCAATGCCGAAGCGTCGAACTCCAAATTTCCCTTAAGTTTATGTGTTAAACGAGGATGAAGCTTCATCGTTGGATTGGGAGGTAGATGGACTTCCACTGTGGATGTAGGAACATTGAGGAATCTTCGAGACTTTGGGGAACTTGGGATGGTACAGGTGATATGGACCCACAAGGTTGCCACGTGGCCCTTGACTAATAACACCCAAAGAGCTTTGGGAGGCCATAACTTGCAATCCAGAGCTCAAATTTGAGTCTGGTAGTAGTCGTTATAAAGATAAGGTTGAGTAGAAGAGGATTCAAGATGATTAAGGAAAGTGATATTTTGATGCCCCATCCCTAAAAAGGTTACTTAGGGGTCGGGTGTGTTACATATATTTATCCTCCAAATGGGATACACACACCATCAAGAGGCTTTACACTATAGGGGTGTGTACTTGGGTTGTAACAATGGCCTTATGCCATAAATGGACCTCTAGGGCTCATGGGGCATGAACATGACATGAAACAATAACATAGGACCTCTAGAGGTGATATTTGGTGACCAAGTGGAATATTGGTTATGGGTATTAAGGCCTTGACCATAGTCAAGGGATGAAAATAAGGCCCTTAGGATCTAGATGAAGCTTCTAGGGACCAAGGGCTATCAATAAGGATGCAAATCATAAACATGCCATATATATGGGATAAAAGTCCTTTAAGTGGAATATGGGATCCATGAGGGGTTTGTTTTCATTAGGAATGGGTCCTGGGGCCTTCACCATCATTGAGAGAGAAATCTAGGGAATTTTTCCCTAAATTCTTGAGCTAATGGGCCATGATCATGAATTTGAACTACAACATAGACCCTTTAAAAGGGATATTGGGCACATAAGTGGGATATGCACATGATTAAGATATTTTATGTAGTAGGGATGGGTCTTGGGGCTCTGACCATAGTTGAGAGAGGAGAACATTAATATTGTGTCGTAAATGGATTTTTAGGGCTCATAGGCCATGAACCTAATCTCAAACCATACCACAATACTTTTAAATGTGATCTTTTTCCTCCTTTGGAACATGGGTTCCATTATGACATCTTGTGCACTAGGGATGGGTCTTAAGGCATTAGCCATGGTCAAGGGAGTAAAATAATTCCCTTGGACCTAGATGAAACCTATAGGGACCAAGGACCATGAAAAACTTAACAAACCACATAACATGTTCTCTATTGTAGACCATTATCCTTCTAGTGATATATGGGCATGATTAGTATGATTTGTGCATTAGGGATGGGTCTTGAGGCCTGGATAATGGTTGGGGAAGAAACGTAGGGAATTATAAATAAAATTAAACTCTTGGGCTATTGGGCCATAATAAGGACCTTGAATTGTAGCACATTCCCTCTAAAGGGGATCTCTGGCATATGAGTGGGACAAAGGTTCCATTAACAGTTTTTTCATAGTAGGGATCCATCTCATGGTCTTGGATTTATTTTTGGAGGAAAATAAGGTTCTTAATACCTAAATGAATCTTATAGGGCTTATGGGACATGATTAAGGCATCAAACCACCACAAAGATCATGTTGAACAGATTTGTTTCCTTGTGTGGGATATGGGTACCATTAGGAGGTTTCACACATGAGGGATGAATCTCAAGCCTTATCAATGGTAAAGTGAGCAAATCAAGGGCCTTTCACCTAAAATGAAGCTTCTAGGTATTTTCTCCCTAAACTAGGTCTCAATCCACCACACAAAGCCTTTAAAGGGGATATTTGGCCTCTTGATGAGTTAAAACAATCATTGAGAGATTTTGAATACCAAGAATGGGTCTTAGAGCCTTAACCATGGTGAGATCGGAAGAGGTGAACAGATTTGTTTCCTTGTGTGGGATATGGGTACCATTAGGAGGTTTCACACATGAGGGATGAATCTCAAGCCTTATCAATGGTAAAGTGAGCAAATCAAGGGCCTTTCACCTAAAATGAAGCTTCTAGGTATTTTCTCCCTAAACTAGGTCTCAATCCACCACACAAAGCCTTTAAAGGGGATATTTGGCCTCTTGATGAGTTAAAACAATCATTGAGAGATTTTGAATACCAAGAATGGGTCTTAGAGCCTTAACCATGTTCAAAGAAGGAAAAAAAAGAATGTAGATAAAAATTAATTTTTTAGGGCTCATAATTCATTGATACACTTTGAACAACTACACAGACCCTCTAAATGGAATCTTTGGAATTTGAATGGGATAAGGGCACCATTATAAGTTTTTGGACACAAGGGATAGGTCTTCAGACCTTAACCATTTTCATGAGAGAAAATAAAAGGAATTGGGAACTGAATGAAGATTTTGTGTCCCATAACCCATGAATGAGTCCTTGAATCACTACATAGGCTCTGTAGAGGGGATATTTGGCCTCATATTCAGATATGGTTTCCATTATGAAGTTTTTTGAAGTAAGGATGGGTCTCACGATGATCCATACCATGTGAGTGGAGGAAATAAATGACATAAATTTCTAAATAAAGCTTTGAATGATATATTCTACGAACATGTCCTCAAATAACTACACATTCCATTTCAAAGGGATATTTGACCTCTGAGTGGGATATAGGTACCAATAGGAAGTTTTTGCATACTAGCGATGGATTTCATGGTCTTGACCATAGTCAAGGGAGGAAAAAAAGGAAAATATAACCCAGATAAAGCTTCCACGGATCTTTTGGACCCTTCGTGTTTGGATAATGTGATAAGGATGCATATGCGACAAAATAATTCAAATGCATTGCGTGATAACTAGAAGCTTTGAAATCGGCAGAAAAGGAAATATTGTGGGAGGATCAAAGAAATATTGGGTGTGGATAGAAGCAGATTTGATTTAGTCAATCAAACTTTGTTAAAGTCATACAAGTATAAATAAAACAACAATGTAAAGAGAAAGGGTTAATGTTATTATCACCATTTTTGGGTTTTGTCTGATGTTGGTCGATGGCTACTATTGTTGGTATTGTTATTCTTTTGGTTCAAGTTCTTGTGTAATGGCTAGTTATTAAATTTTCCTTGGTTGATACCATTGTTGTATCTATGGTGAGTTTTGAGTTTGTAATAAATCTTGTAAGAGTACTATTTGAGGGTGTAAGAGTTATATCTTGCTACACAAGACAATTTACCAAAGATCTAGGTGTTTTGGGAAGTGATCTATCGGATCCATGGTGTATGAAGTATTTTGTGCCAATGCAACTAATAAAATGATGTGATTCAGGATCTCACAATTTTTTTTATGGTTAACTATTATGCTATGAATGGATCTGTATTTTTGTTATGTATTTTCTTCTTCCTTTCACATTATTATCTGAATGCTATTGCAACCTCATTTTAATGGTTAAACTATGGATCTAAGTATTGTATAAATAGATATGATTTCATATTATTTAAAACTCCCTTAATCATAAAAGTCTCAGCTATGCTTCAAGTGATACCTCCTTCCCTTGCAGAAGGTTGAATGTGCCATCATTCCTAGAGTACAATGGTACTTTTTGTTGGTAATTACTATTGAGAACCCTCATCTCAATTTTGTGCCAACAAATGGTTCCATTATTGGGACCAAGATTTAGAGGCAGTTTTAGAGGATTCCTCATTGGATCTACAAATATGATGTTGAAAACTGGTGGGAACAAAAGTGTGATGCATTCATTGGGAAGGAGGCTGAGTTGTGGCAAAAGAGTTTTAGGGTTGTGAAAGACACTATTTTATGCTGAGTTGTGGCAAAAGAGTTTTAGGGTTGTGAAAGACACTATTTTATATTCGGAGCATGCTAGTGACCAATACAAGATCTTTTGTTTTAAATTCCTTTAAGAGTTGTTTCATTCGTTAGATCGACTATAAGAAGCCCCATAATATAAATATTGGGTCAACAATATCTATAAATGGACTAATAATATTCTAGCGACTCTTCATCGACCAAATCACCATATCTCGTGATCTGTAGAATTTTGGGTGAAAAACACCCTCGAAGAGAATATTATTGAATTTTCTACAGAAAACCATCAAGTATTTTCAAAAGAAGAAGCTATATTCAGAGAGGGAGCTAGAGGAAAGTTGTTGTAGGAAATACCACTGTGGATCAAGGTCCTCCTGGTAGAAGAAGGAATGTTTCTTATTCCATTAGGTAGCATGGAAAATTAAACACATGTGCTCAAGGGAAGGTGATTTCTGGGATGGTTCATCCGTTAAGATAGTGAGAATTTTTCTTTGAGATATGTGGGGACATCAAGAGAAGAGTGCAAGAGATGAACGAGCTCTAAGGAGGAATACCATTATTGAAAAATGGTGGTGTAACTAGATAAGGACAACGATGAAGAGGATTGATCAGTTGCAGAAGTAAATCATATCAGACAATAGTGATAGAGAAAAACTTGAAGAGTTTCAGAAGTCGCAGAGATGAGAAAGGTTGGCCAGTCAATGGTCGAAAGAGAGAAGCAGTGCAAGAGGTGAAGGTTCCAGAGGTATTAAACAAGAGGAAGATTATTTAGATAAGGTATATGAAATATTCAGGGTAGATTCCACCACCTATGAAATATTCAGGGTAGATTCCACCACCGAGGAAGAAGAGCCAGCTCAAACCTCAGAATAAGTTGTGGAAGAATAAAAAACTATAACTCCTAAATATAGTGGTTCCCATTAGGAAACAAAAGTAACATTGCAAGAGAATGTGAACCCCCAGTTCAAAGAAATCCATTCCAGTGGTAAAAGGACCAGCCATGAATCACATATTCCCCCAATGCCATCGACAAAATTTGGCAATTTCTACAGTAAATATGTGTATAAATTTTGTTATTCCTAGTTCTTTGAGTTATGTAAGTTTATTGAGTAGTAGTAGTGGAAGTGTGGAAATTTCTACCATCATATTGCAACTAGGATCTCATGGGTTTATTTTAGTAGAGTCTACAAGTTCATCTATGGAAACACAAACTACAATATCCCTTACCTTATACCTTGATTTTTGGGGAAAGGGAGATGAGGATGTTGAAAAACACTGGTTTCTATGTGAAGCCATATGGAGGACATAGGGGACTACAGATGTGAATAAGTTGGTTCAGTTTTAGACAACTTTGAGAGGTTGAGCTCTCACATGGTACATTAAAACTATTGAACCAAGGATTCAAGATCAAGCCTTCACTTTGATTCAAGTAAGAGAAAGGTTTAATGTGGATTTCTAGTTACCATGGTCAAAGCAACAAGCACTTTCCAAGTTGCAGGAAATAAAGAAGAGAGACGGTGAATATGTGTGGGAATGCAATCAAAGGTTTAAATATGTAGTAGGGAATATGACGAACCCTATTCATGAATACCATCAAAGGGAGTGGTTCGTTTAGGGGTTACTTCCTTTGATATGCATCCCTCTAACACAACAAAGCATAACCACTCTAGAGGAAGCATTGGAGCAGGATATGAAGATTGAAGCAATGGCAGAATATCCTAGGAGTCTCATAGTTATGAGAGCTTTTGAAGATAAAAATATCATGCAATTTAAGGGGCATATCTCTGCATTGACTAAACTGATTCAGGAGTTGACCCTTCATAATGCAGGTGGACCTCAAGTTTGTTGTACAATCTATTACAAAAAAGGTCACATGGTGACCGAATGTTTGAGACTAAGAGACACAATACCCTCTCTTACTCCAATGGAACCTCCACCAATAGGAATTTCATGAGGAGTTGCACAAGTTGATAACTATAACACCATTTCATAGGCTTATCCAATATCATTCCTTTCTGAATAATCAAGGAGTCCATATTAATTAATATTATGAAATTTGTATAAATCATGGGCACTCTCCATGACATTGGTCCATTTTGTAGAAATATACACCTGCTCCCAATACATTGTATTGTGAATTATGTGGTTATCCATATCATAATACTAATCAATGCAATTCTGTAGATTGTAACACCCTTATTTTAATCTCTATGAACTAGATTGTATTATGTAAATGTGACATTACGTTGGTGACCCCGTAAAGTTGAAAAGGGTTGGAGTGCCTAGGAAATGTAAAACTTCTATATACATTAATAAAAATACATTGTTGGATACAAGATAGAAAAGGACAAGAGATAGGGGGCTATGCTTCCATGAGAGAGGGGGATTCAGGGGCTACGTCTTTTATTATATTTTATTTGGCCATATTGACTGTAATTAAGAAAAGTGTTTGCATGAGCTTCTTGGGGGGGAGGCCATGTGGTTCTTGATTTCATGTAATTATATAAACATCCCTTGTGGGTTGTTTTGGGGGGGGTTATCCATTCTGTTATCTCCAAAAATGAACCAGTCAGTTTGTTTCATTTTTTTTTGGTGATGGCATGGTCATAAATAAAATTCCATACAATTTTTCTAGAAGTTCAAGTGTCAAAGTATAGGATATAATTTGTTATTTCCTATAATAAATCGATTGTCAAAAGGCATTTTAAAAAAATTGAAGAAAATATTTTCAATGGCTAATCTTTGTTTTGAAGTTGAAGTTAGTTGGTGAAAGTTCAAGGTTTCAATGACTAAATGGCATTTCTAAGAACAAGCGAGCTGGTGAAAGTGCAGATTTGGGTTTTTTCTCCAGCGCTTTAAAAATTTGAAAGAGTCATGTTGTACATATGTCATGTAATCATGATGGAAAATTTAAATGGAGGTAGAGGAACGGCTACACGTTTTCACCATGTCTTAGTGGAATATGATGATGGAGTTGGTCATATATTCTTTGTGGCAGACATGACAGTTTGAAGAGTGGTGAATGATCTGATCATTATTACTTCTAGACATCAAGTACCAAATCTATGTCTACATCAAACTGTGGCCATCAAGTACCAAATCTATGTCTACATCAAACCGTGGCCATCATTCCTTTTTTCAAATTTCACGTCTTTCAAATTCTATTTTTGGGTGTTCTTATTATCATTTGACAGCACAAGATCATTTTCACTAGCGTCAGCACCTTCCCCATTTGGAAAAGTTCTCTGTGTCAACCGTGTATAGATCAACCTGTGATTATTATAGATGGGAAGAAATTGAGGAGGACAACCTCTGTGAAATGAATTAGATAGCATATCCTATTTACAGTCACACCCATAAGTTCATAAATTTTTCTCAAAATGTAGGGTGTATTACCTATGTTGAAAGACTACAGGAAGGTTATCACCAAGGTATAGCAGAGTTGTTTTCTAAATCCTATGATGGAAATAAAGCTACAATGGGCTCTCTGGAATTAATAGTAGATGAGGTTGCCATTGCATCAGCTACTAGTTTACCAAGAATAGGTCAGAATTGGATCAAGACAATAGTGACCAAGAATTTAGATTTTAGATCATACTTGAAATCAGAATTTCAAAGTATAATCTGGAAGAAGAGAATTCATGCTTCTTAATTGGAACATAAATCGAAAACCCTATTTAAATCCATTCAATTCTATGTAACTTCAGAGGGTAGATATGACAAACTCAAGTTATACCATTTCAGACTTCTAGATCACTTCACAGGGAAAGTCCTTCTCAATCTTCC
>CBVK0100603719.1:0-16595 GCA_900067695.1 Picea abies | reverse complement strand
TACTCTTATGTTCTTGATCACATGAGTCACCTTGACCTAGTCTAGATTCACCGTCTCTTTTGGATGTCCAGTACTTAGATGGGATTCTCTATTTCCTTATCCCTTGTCTTTGTTCCTTGGTCGTCATTTTGACTTTATTACACCCTTTGGGACACTCGGTTAGATATTTTCCCATTGTTTGGGTTATAATTGAGGCTTTGATCCCCTTACCTAATCCACATTTGGTTAGGATATCTCATTTTGGGTCATTAATGACTCAAATCCATTTGGGAATGCTTAATTGGGAGTTCTGTTGAGGTGGTTGGATTCCCAATGCTCAACAATAGGGATTAAACCCAAGGATGAGGCCCAATTAGAATCATCTTTGTTTGGTGTGGAGTAATCCTCTAGTTTAATGGTCTAACAACTATTTGATGGGCTTTAAAATTTGTTCAATTTCACTCTTTTCATTCTTTATAGTGTTTTATATTTGATACATATCTACTACATAAAAGAAATAAATGAAAAGGGTTTGAACAAGTCTATGCTAAGGGTAACCTTTGGAAATAGTCAATGGAAGCTATCTAAAGTTCTATATTCTCGAAAAAATAATTCTATTAAGAATTTATTACTTATTAGATATCATCCAGGAAAATAGTAACTAATAAATAACAAAAAGAATAAACTCATAAAGCATAACATAAAGAAATAATTCTACATTGTTCTAAGTAACTAAAAAGAATATTGACTAATAAAGAAAATAATAATTTACTAAAACTATCCAGCAATTCATTCAACAAAATAAGATAGCTTAAAAGTATTGAAATTATTACTAGATGCTTATAACATTTAATCGGTGGTAGAATAATCTACAATGATGAATAAACACACAGAAATTCAACAAACTATTATGTCTTGACTCTAAAGAGTTTCTAAATTAAGCCTTGAAATAGTTTTGTGCTAACAATCCTATTTAAATCACTCCTGGTATCCAAGACCATTACTAATAGTTCAATCTCTTTATTTATAAGATAACAACTAATATAATTATGGAATAAAACAAAATGGCTATGTAAAAATCCATGCAATTTGTATTTTCAGTGAACCAAAAGTCTCGATAAAACAACCATGAAAATGTATATGCATCATCCACATCTCCAGTTGATTAAATGCTTCAATTCATGCATGTTCAACCTCATATATCTTTCTCTGATTAAACAATTTGCCATGTTTTTCTTTCTTTAGCAATCTCATGCATGCATCATCAAATATGATTTTTTTTTCTATTTTAGGAACAACAAACTTCAATTGAGTTGTTCTTCAATCTTTAGTAATTAGAAACCACTAAAATTGGAATGGTCATGCACCCAGTCAACAACTTCTTCTCACCATGCTACAACATTTCATGGTGAGAAGAATTTATTCATCCCTTGGTCTAGAATTTCAATCTTATAGATTGGTCTTTGATAGGAAGAGAACCGAATTCACCTTTTTGGATTTGCAATCTTTATGAGTAAGTCCCTATCATTTTAGAATCTTGAAAATATTTATTATCATCCTTATGCTTATCAAATCTTCTTTTCACAAATTGTTGGTAACAAGGTAGCAACTGATGCTTGGACTTTTTCCTCACATCTTCCATGATTAGATCATCTTGCAAATCTACACACAATTTACATATTCCTTTTACTTTCACCATATCATCTTGTTTTATGATAGCAACAAAATCGATAACATCAACTGTATCAAATACCTTATGAACTTCGTAATGGTTTGAACTTATGGAATTTATAAATACGTTTTCACCTCATGTCTTGTAAATTTCATTTTCAGGCAAAATCAAATCAGAACATTATATTTAGGTATATCATAAATTTCAACAACTAAGTTACCATCACAAGAATCCAAAGTAAAATTTGAGAGGATATGAAATTCTGATAATGAATGTTCATTAGTGGCCTCAGGATTAGTTACTATATTTTTCATATATCTCTCTATCAATTATGATCCTATTTGACTATCCATTCCATGGTAGCCAGAGGTGTGACCAATTTGATGCAAAATATCCTTACAATTTCTACACCCAGTCCCTAATAAGTACAAGACCATATTCTTCAAGGATATCTGACACAACAATATCTATCACCTGGTGAATTTTAGGATTATATGATACTATGATTAAAACATCATTCAACACACCAATTACTTTAACTTCAAACCTATCAAGCTAAGTGATGTGTGTTGAACATCTTGTTGGGACAACATTCATTTTTTTGCAAATAGAGTATGGAATTACATTTGATGATGCTCTTGAGTCCACTAAATAGTTATGCACATTTCGATTGAATATTTCAAATTTTAGTAAGAAAGGAGGAGTCATGGACAGATCTTTCTTTGTTAGCGACATTTATCGTTGTTTTTTGTACATTATTAACTATTATTTTGTCTTCTATTTTCCTAGTGGTTAAAGGTTCTATGTCTTTTGCTTTAATGGATTTTAACAAAATCTTGCATTGTTGCAGGACCTTACAAACATTGAACACCAAAATTCTTTCTTTTATTTTCTTCATATATTCAATCACATTGTATTTCAAAGGTTGAGGAAAGATGATTGATGATTTCTGCACATAAAAAATTACAGGAAGAGATTTAATAGTAGGGTTTACAAACCATGTTTTCTTTGTGTTTGGATTTTGGGACATAATTGGTTGTTTTTTTTGAAACTTGGGTCCCGTACTCTAAGTTTGGACTACCAATCCTTCTTCTACCACATCATCATCTTCAAACAAATTCATACCAGAAAATACTTCTAACAGAACCATGGTTTTTCCAAAAGAATCCTCAAAAGATATTTTTTCTAATTTTCCTCTTGATTGTTCACCATATCCTTCTGTTTGTTCGCACTCATCCAAAAGTCTATTTTTCACCGAATTCATTGCATTTATCCACTGCGATCATTTTTTCTTAGAATGGGTAGCTTGTTGAAAGTTACAATAGTTTTCCATGGCCAATATTCATAAGTCAAAGTTCAAATTGTTAGGTGGTGGTTCAATAGCTTTGGGGGGGAGTAGGTCTTCTCAAAAACAACCTATATGGTTTCTGATCTGAGGTGCCTTCTCCGACACTTTTCTTCATATCAATTATTTCATTAGAAAACCTTATAATCATTCTTTGCATGGATTCCATATCCATGGAGTTATTTTCATTACCCTCTATAAGTTTCTTTGATAAGATAAGATCCCCTTTGAGTGGTATTATATCCTTTTGTCCAATATTTTTTTTTCATTCCTTACAGCCCTTCATTTCAAATTCTATTGTCTTCAATTCTTCAAAATTCAAGGCCAGAGTATTTTTATCGCTCTTTTGACAAACATTGAAATGGAGGTTGGTAAATCATTAGCATATACTTCAATTTACAACTTTGGTGTAGGAGTAGTTCCTTCCTTAACTCTATTTAGAACTATTGTAAATCATTGATTTATATAGTCCTTAACTTTTTCTTTAGGACCCATGACCAAAGAGAACAATTTTTCCATTAGTGCACCAGTAGTGCTTTCTTCTCTGAATTTGTCTAAAAACTCCTTTGGAACTTAGTCCAATTGGTTATGGATCCAACAAGTATATTAAAATATCAAGTCAAGGCTGAGTTCTCAAAAGTATAAGGGAAAATATAACAGACAACATCTTCATGTTGTACATTCATTAACCTAATAGCAAGAATAAACTTCTTAATATGATCTTCGATAGATCTAGATGTTTTTGTATTATACTTTGGAAGTAATTTTTTTGGATGTTTGGGTAACTGGTGTAGTGGACCTTGTAATGACAGAGCATCCCTAGCCAACTAGGGTTGATCGTTATTGTTATTACCATTTTCCATGTTATCTATGTCTAGGTTTGATACTTCTTATTTAGGATCTGATTCTTCCTTCTCGGGTTCTAAGTAGCCATGATTATCATAATAATAACGTGTTGGAGGAGTGACTACGGGACTAGAAGGGGTATTGGGAATTTGGACAAAGGTTGGATCAATTTATTGCAGGAATAATTTCACTAGGTCTTCAACCATATGTACTAAAGTATGCTATGATATGGACACTACATATCTTACAGTTCTTCTTCTTTGAGGAAGCACAAGATTTATGGGCAGTGCCCCAGTTTGTCTCATGTATTCTCTAGTCATGTGCCTGAAAGCATTCACTTCCTAGTGAGATATTGCATATGGGATTTTAGAATGATATCCAAAAATCTCCTCAACCTAAGGTGAATTATTGTCAAGGTTTATATCTTAAGGTCTAGTATTTTCTATATGTGGGTTTTTTGTATGGATTTCCATGCATCGTCCCTCCTTCTAGCACCAGTTATGTCGAGGGGGATGGATTCCCAATGCTCAACAGTAGGGATTAAACCCAAGCATGAAGACCAATCAGACTCCTTCCTATTTGGTGTGTAATAATCCTTCGGGTTAATGGTCCAGTAACCATTCGATGGAATTTAAAATTTGTTCGATTTCACTACTTTCATTCTTTCAATTGTTTTATATTTGACACCTATTTGCTACAAAAAAGAAATAAATGAAAATGGTTTGAAGAAGTATATGCTAAGGGTAACCTTTGGTAAAATTCAATGTAATCTATTTGAAGTTATAGATTCTTGAAGAAATAATTCTATTAAGAATTTATTACTTATCAGATATTATCCGAGAAAACAGTAACTAGTAATCAACAAAAAGAATAAACTCATAAAATAGGACAACAAGAAATAATTCTACACTATTCCAAGTAACTGAAAAGAATATTAACTAATAAAGAAAATAATAATTTACCAAAAGTATCCAGCAATTCATTCAACCAAATAATATAGCTTTAAAGTATTAAATCCTTAGTAGATGCATGCAACATTTAATCATTTGTAGAATAATCCACAATGATGAATAAACACATGAAAAATTCATAAAACTATAATGTCTTGACTCCAAATAGTTTATGAATTAAACATTGAAATAGTTCTCCGCTTACAATCCTCTTTAAATCACTCCAGAGATCCAAGAACATTACTAAGAGGTCAATCTCTTTGTTTACAAGATAACAACAAATCTAATTATGGAATAAAACAAAATGGTTATGTAAAAATCCATGCAATATGTATCTTCAGTAAACCAAAAGTATTGATAAATCAACCATGAAAAAGGCTATGCATCAGCCACATATCTAGTTGACTAAATTCTTCAATTCGTGCATGCTCAACGTCATAAATATTTCTTTGATTAAATAATTTGGCATGGTGTTCTTTCCTTAGCAATCTCATGCATGCATCGTCAAAAATGATTTGTTTTGTATTTTATGCACAATGAACTTTAGCTGAGTTGTTCTTAAATCTTCAGTAAATAGCCACCACTAAAATTAGAATGTTCATGAACCCAGTCAACAATTATTCCAACCATGTCCTCAGGCTTGTGTTTGTCCACTGACGAAAATCTACCAGTGTGCACCATACAGCTTTGAAATTATTCTCACCATGCTACAATATTTCCCTTGCATGTGCCTGGATCATATAGATGTATATTAAAACTAAAAACATATTCTTGTAATGAATTTATCAGATAAAATAATCCACTTATCTTAAAACAAAATATTCAAGTCACTTCCCTAAGGCTGATTTCTTTTATTTCTAAAATATGAAACAAAAAACGCAACATTAAGGAAAGTTATTAACTACAAATTTATAGATATTGACGATACCTTTCCAATGGTATAATGAATGCCTCAAATGGAATTTTGGATCAAACGTTATCGCAAAAATATTGAACAGGTTTATCTCTCAATGGCACCATTCATGTGGGAGGACCAATGGTCAGGATCCATTCTGTTTCGTGACCAAACAACTAAGATTTACCCATGGAAAATTATTGCATCGAAATCAGAGGATGTGTGTTGCACCCAACCCTTAATATTTTCATTGATGTTAATATTTCATCGACGCTTTTCAAAATTTGTTTCTTGACAAATCTCCCCAAACGTTGATAAAATATTCCATGTATCTTTGTTTTATTCTATCGTCGCATATTTCCATTTAGCGGTACCCTTATGATGACATGGAAGCTAACGAGGATATTTACGATGACATGAAAATGTGATGTTTCATGTTGATATGGAGAAAATGAAGTACAAATGGTAACATGGACCTGTATGGTATGTGACATGCCAGGCTTACATGGAAAGTGATTTGGCAGAATGATGCAGTTCTTGTATGACCTTCATAATGGATATAGTTCACATTGAAAATTTCAATGGTCAGGATCTATCCTTACTTTTGATCGAATGGCTAGGTGATCCGGATTATTTACTAAATGAAATGAAAGAAGAGAAATTATAATGAAATACTCATGGAAATTTCCAGAAACAGAGAAATACAACAATACTTGATTTCTATTAATGAAAGAATTGTAAAGAGACTGTAAAAATACAGAGTGCAGGACTTTCTAGAATGGTGGTAGCTTTATCTCTGAGAAGAGAAGTGACAGCTACGCTGACGCAAAACCCTGACCCTCGGGCCAAGATCCGCGTAGGATCGTTCCAAATCTTCCCCTGAGTCTGATTGACAATTTGATTTCCCCTCAGGGAATACTTCACACACACAATAGTGTTTTCCATAGGTCCTTATAGGTATGCCCAAGTGATCAAACACAAGGCATCAACCCAAATCTCCTTACCAACAATATGATCTCACCCTTTGCCGAATCGAGATTTTGGGTTTCACGATATCGCGATTCCTGTTGTTGAGTTTCCTGTCTCTACAACCTCCGAAACCTGAATTGTTGAATTGCCTAAATCTTTGGCCGCATCCTCCTCCACATTTGTGTCACGTTTCACGACTTCGGGAATTCTAGAGTAAAGAACCCTGACCTCTTGTCTTCGAAACTACCGAAATGTCGAACCCCGATGCGTTCAGCAAAGGCTGGCTCCCCAACAAAACTTTTCGTCAATTCAGAGTTTCAGACTTCACGATTTCGTGAATCCTGATCTAAAGCTTCTCGAAACTCCAACCTTCGAAACCCCAAAATAGTCAACGGGAATTGACACTACCTGGAAATGAGTATGTGCCATCTGCCTCCTTAGCTATCATGTGTCTCTGTCGTGGGTTCCTGCCACCTGTCTCTCTTCCCGGCTTTCGAAACTTGAACAAGCCTTCGACTGTCGTTCCCCTACCACTTCGAAATCTCGAATTCCAAAATGGCACCTTCTACGAAATCAACAGCTAATGGCCTCCCTTTAGATCCGATGGCCCACGTTATTTCGAGCTTCTAGGTACTGGGAGTTCGAGGCTCTTGATTTCAAACCACTGTCTTCTCAGGTTCCCGAACCCTGAAACACCGAAATGTCAAAACACCACTTCACCAATACTTCACGTTTCGCGACTTCAAGGTTTCTTATGTGAAGTGCCCCGAATCCTTGTCAACGGGAATGTTGAAACCCCGATCCCCGAAATGTCAAAATGCCACTTCAAGGATATTTCGGGTTTCACAACTTCAGGGTTTTCAATGTAAAGGCCCCTGGCTCCTTATCATCAGGATTTCTGGTATTCTGAATCCCAAATTATCGAAATCCCGAAATTCCACACTTAACAATCCTTTTCGTGATCCGGGAGTTAGAGTGACCAAGGATTTTGGCTTACACTCCGGACTTACAAATTCTGAATCCCCGAAATGATCTGATGACTCACAACAGATCACGATCAATGGTCCACGTTGATTCCTGATACTAAAGTGATGGATTCATCCAATCCTTATCCACCTTGTAGCTCCTCTAGATCATATGGTCCTCGCAACTTCGTGAGTTCTCCACGGAGAATTTCAACCGCTCATTTCCTCCTGGATAACTTCTGTGAAATGAACCAGCGTTCTTCCACTAGACCTTAGCTTCTGCACAATAATTTTGCTCCCTCCTTTTGAACACTTAAAAGGTACTAATCCTCCTGAGCTTTCTCTTACAAACTCAAGTCTCGAAAGGACTCATGCACGCATTCTTTGCGGTAATCTTTCAAATACTTATGTGTATTTGATTCTTTGACTCTATGCACTCTCAGCAACAACATTCCTTCACTCTTCAACCTTAGTTGATAAATTCTAAGGCTTCAACTAGCCTGCGCACACCTTTCACAGCTCCTGTGCTTCACCTGCATTTCTGCTGGAATGAGAACAACGGTATCCTTCCTAAGCTTTCTGAGATAAAACTCAGACCCCTTGTTAATGCACACCTTGCGAACATTTCACTGCACTCCTTGCAGGAACTCTCTCGGGAAGAGAAACAATTGAAACTCATTCTTCTCTCTCAGACTTCATACATTCAACATGAAATCATACATTCAACACAGAATAAGAACAAAGGCATAACAGAGAGAATAAAACAACTATAAGCATACCATTCAGCATATGTAAACAGAAAACATCAATACACCATGAAATCTGAGTCAAAGCTTCATATATTAACTCAAATACTCGTGTACATGGGTTCTTCTCTACAGTTATCTGCTACAGCTCAACAGCTTATGAAATCTCTCTTCTTCTATTCTAATGATACAATAATACAAGGGTGAGGGTGTCTATATATGTTTTCCCTCCTACTCACTAAATTGTCTAATCTATGAATTCTAATCTACCTACTTTCATTAATTATGTATAAATGCCTTTACATTCTACAGATGAGAACAATGCTCAAGATCTGTTTACAATATCTAAGATATAAATGTAAGTACGCTTTCCCCAGCTATCACATTAATATCCGCTTCATTAATTTTTCAAAAGCATTTCAAAATGTGTAAAATGTGTGCTGCACTTCTCCAGTTGTCTTCTACCTTATGCTTGCTTGGTTGGCTGCTTATGATGCTCCTGCATCATACTCCTTCGCTTGAAAATTTTCATGAACTCTTGTTCATGAGCTCTTGCACGATCTGTCCATGCTTATGAATTTCTTCTTCATCTTCCCAACTAGCATCTTGAACTGGATGTCCCTTCCATTTGACCAAGTATTCAAAATACTCTTTTCTCTTGGTCTTTTTGCTAATCCTCTTGTCAATTATGCTTTCCATCTGTGGCTTTTCAACTACAAGCATTTGTTTTTTCCATTGAATCTCTTTATGTTCCTTCTCTGCTCCTGCTTCCTCAGCTCTATAAGGGTACAAATCCACAACATTGAATATCGGTGAGATTCCAATCCCTTCGGGTAATTCAATCTCATATGTGTTTGCCCCAAATTTCCTTATGACCTTGCACGGTCCAATCTTTTTCATCTTCAGTTTGTTATATGTTCCCCTTGGGAACCTTTCCTTCCTCAAATGCGGAAGAATCAGATCACCAACTTCAAATTGAAGTTCTCGCCTATGTTGATCTTCTCTTTGCTTGTATTCTTGACTTGAACTCTGCAATCGTTCCTTGACTCAGCTGTGAAGCTCCTTCATTGCTTCTGCAAAGTCCTCTGCACTAGCACTTCTGAATTTAGTTTGTTCCACATCTTTCAATTCAGAAACTCCCCTTCGCTGCATTCCATATACAATCTGGAATGGACACTGCCATGTGCTTCTATTAAGAGAATCAATATAAGAAAATTCTGCCTGTGACAAAATGTGATCCCACTAACTGTGGTGTTCAATCATTAAGCTTCTTAACAAAACTCCCAAGCTTCCATTCACGACTTATCTCTGCCCATCCGTTTGAGGATGATACGCTGAGCTAAAAGAAAAACTTGTCCCCAGATTTTTCCATAAGGTCCTCCAGAAATGTCCCATGAACTTGGTATCCTGATCAGACACAATACTCCTTGGTAAGCCGTGAAGTTTGACGATTTCCTTGAAAAATAAGTTCGCAATATGAGTTGTGTCACTGGTTTTCTGGCATGGTATGAAATGTGCCATCTTTGAAAATCTGTCAACTACCACAAAGATCGAATCACATCCTCTTTGTGCTCTTGGTAGTCCCAATATAAAATCCATGCTCATTGCATTCCACGGCCTTTCTGGTATGGATAATGGTTGATATAACCCTATGTTCTGCCTTTTCCCTTTTGTTTGTTGACAAATCCTACATCTATCCACAAATTTCTTAACATATGTCCTCATCCCTGGCATAAAATATGAGCCATTCAACTTTGAGAACGTCTTATCATGACCGAAGTGTCCGGCCAATCCTCCACTGTGTTTTTCCTTCAACAGGTTTTCCCTCATGGAGCACTTTGGAATACATAACTGATTTCCCCTGAACAATAATCCATCCTGGATCATGTATTCAGTCCATTGACTTCTATCTCTAAGAATTGGATTCTCAGATGCCTCATATGCCTCCTTGAAGTCTGGATCACCCCTGTACATTTCTTTGAGGTTATCAAAACCCAAAGTCTTGACTCTGAATTCCTGCATAAGAAAACATTTCCTACTCAAAGCATCAGCAACTTTGTTGGCAGTTCCAGAAATATGCTTAATCACAAAAGTAAAATTTTGCATGAATTCAACCCATTTAACATGTTTTTGGTTCAACTTCTCCTATTGAGTCACAAATTGTAAAGCATGATTATCACTGTACAAAACAAACTCTTTAGGAACCAAATAATGTCTGCATTTCTTCAGTACTTGTATGACTGCATAGAATTCTTTGTCATATGTTGAGTACTTAATCTTCGCTTCATTCAGTTTTTCACTGAAGTATGCGATCAGCCTATCGTCTTGGCTCAAGACCGCTCCAATTGCAAATCCACTCGCGTCACACTTGACCTGGAATGTCTTGTTAAAATCTGGCAAAACCAAAATTGGTTGCTTTGTGATCTTCTTCTTTAGCAGGTTGAATCTCTTCTCTGCTTCTTCTGTCCAGTGAAAAGATTTATGTCTTTTCTTCACTGTATCCATCATTGGTGTGACAATTCCACTGAAGTTTCGGATGAATTTCCTGTAGAAACTTGCCAAACCATGGAAGCTTCGTACTTCAAACACACTCTTCGGCAATGGCCAATTCTTAATTGCATCTAAGTTTTCTGGATCCATCTTCAACACATTTGCAGAGATAACAAAACCCGAATAAATGATTTATGTCCTCATAAATGATGATTTCTTCATATTAATCAAAAATTTCTCTTGTTGTAATCTCCTCATCACTGCAGCTAAATGCCTTAAGTGATCTGCTTCTGTTTTACTGAAAATTAATATATCATCAAGATATACAATGATGAGTTTCCCTATGAAATCCTTCAGGACTTCGTTCATCAGCCTCATGAAAGTACTCGGTGCATTCGTTAAACCAAATGGCATGATAATCCATTCATACATACCCTCATTCATCTTGAATGTTGTCTTCCATTCATCACCTTCTCTCATCCGAATTTGATGATATCCGGTTTTCAAATCAATCTTGAAAAAAATCTTGCTCCACTCAAGCAATCCATCAAGTCGTCCATCCTTAGCAATGGAAATCTGTATCTGATGGTGATCTTATTGATTTCCCTTGAGTCTATACACATTCTCCAGCCTTCCATCTTTCTTTGGGATGAGCATTTTCGGAACGGCGCATGGACTCAAGCTCTCTCAAATCAATCCTTTGCCCATTAAGTCCTGGACCTGTCTCTTAATTTCTTCATTTTCCTACGGCGTCAACCTGTACATGTCTTTGTTTGGTAAACTGGCTCCAAGTATAAGATCGATATGATGGCTTATACTCCTGATAGGTGGAAACGAACAAGGTAGTTCGTCCACTACTATATCAGCAAATTCTCCCAGCAACTCTTGGATTTCTTCTGGTAAATCATCTATCCTTGTACTGGTCAAAACAATTTTAGGCTTCCTCACCACAATAAACTTTGTGTCTTCCTTCTTCTTAACCTCCTTAAGAAGTTCCTTCCCACTCATGAGAAGTACAGTGTTGCTCACCTCTGTTTTCACCTCTTGGTTTTTAATCGTCAGCAACATGTGCATCCTCCCATTGTTCTCTAGGGTGTATGTGTTGTTTCTCCCATCATGAATCATGTTTCTGTCATATTTCCATGGTCTACCCAACAATAGATGACAAACATCCATGGGAATGACATCACATAATATTTCATCCTTATATCCTTCTATTTTAAATTCAACTAAACATTGTTTAGTGACATTTACCTGATGTCCCTGTTGTAGCCACGGAACTCTATATGGGCTTGGATGTACAACAGTCTCTAGCTCTAGCTTTTCTACCATCTCTGTAGATATGAGATTTTCTGTGCTACCGTTGTCCACTATGACTTTGCATACCCTGTCTTTGGTTTTGCAAGTAGTCTAAAACAGACTGTTTCTTTGGGCTGGGTTCTCTGCCTCCTTCTCCGGCTTCAAGAGAACTTTCCTCATCATCAAATATCTTCCGCCCTCAGTGTCTTCTACCTCAACATTCCATCCTTGAGCTTCGGCAATGTGAGTTTCACCACCATCTTTCTTCTTATCTGGACACTCATAGGATTTATGTCTGATTTTTCCACAGAAAAAGCACTTTACTTCACCGCCTCTGCCTCTTCCTCTTCCTCTAGCTTGAGTAAAAGTATTTATATCAGCATATTGCCCTCTCTGTGAGCTTCCTCCTCTCTCATGTTGATTTTGAGGCTTCTTCCCTTCTTCTTTAGATTTTTGAGTTTTGTCTTGGGAAATTGTTTTGCCTCTAGCTTGACTTCTACCTCGGCCTCTTTGACCTTTCTTCCAGCTCAACTTCTCTTCGACTTTCAAAGCTACCTGATAAGCATCTTCCACAGTTCGGATGGTCATCATGCCCATCTCATCTTGAATGTCATATCACAGACCATTTATGTACCTGGCAACTTTTTCATCATCACTCTCTCGATGACCTTCTCTGATGTTTATCTTGTAGAATTATTCAGTGTACTCTTTCACTAACATCAGCTTCTGTCTCAAATTTTGCATCCTCTGAAACAGAGTGATTTGATAATCCTTGGGTATAAATTTGGCTTTCATCTTTGCAACTATTCTATCTCAACTTTTGATTTTTTGCTTGCCCTTGCAGTGTATGCCAGCCTGCAGTTCATCCCACCATAGTGTTGCGTGCCCTTTAAGTCTAGTAATGGCATGTTTGACCTTCTTTTCTTCCTCGACATCCTCATAGTCAAAGTATTTATCTAGAGTTCTAATCCAGTGTAGAAGCGCTTCAACATCCAAGTTTCCCTCATACACTGGAATGTCCATTTTTTCTCTGGCACCTATCCTTGCAACAACCCTGAATATGCGTTCATCTGTAGCATCTTCGACTGTGAATTCTTCTCCTTCGTTTCCAGCTTCATTTTCACTTTCAACCTCACTGATATCCCCAGCGTCAACTGTGCGCCTCTTTGTTGTCTCCACGGCATCAATCCTGGCACGTAAATCGTGCATTTCTCTTTCTCTTGCTGGATCAGGCATTGGCATTGGCCTGTCTCTTCTTCTCGACAGCATGGCTATAACATGTTCCTCTTTTCTCTGCTACAGAAAGAAAAGAACTTTTTATGAGCTCTGATACCACAAATGATGCAAAACCCTAACCCTTGGGCCAAGATCTGCACAGGATCGTTCCAAATCTTCCCCTGAGTCTGATTGACTCTTTGATTTCCTCTCAAGGAATACTTCACACACACAACAGTGTTTTCCGCAGATCCTTATAGGTATGCCCACGTGATCAAACACAAGGCATCAACCCAAATCTCCTGATCAACAATATGATCACGCCCTTTGCCAAATTGGGATTTCAGGTTTCGTGATATCGTGATTCCTGTTGTCGAGTTTCCTGTCTCTACAACCTCCGAAACCCAAAATGTCGAATTGCCGAAATCTTTGGCTGTGTCCTCCTCCACAGTTGTGTCGCATTTCGTGACTTTGGGAATTCTGGAGTAAAGAACCCCGACCTCTTGCCTTCGAAACTGCTGAAATGCTGAACCCTGATGCGTTCAGCAAAGGATGGCTCCCCAACGAAACTTTTCGTCATTCGGAGTTTTAGACTTCGTGATTTCGTGAATCTTGATGTAAGGATTCTTGACTCTCCAACCTTCGAAACCCCGAAACGGTCAATGGGAATTGACACTACCTGGCAACGAGTATGTGCCACCTGCCTTCTCAATTGTCTTGTGTCTATGTCATGGGTTCCTGCCACCTGTCGTTCTTCCCGGATTTCAAAACTTGAACAAGCCTTCAACTATCATTCCCCTACCACTTCGAAATCCCGAATTCCAAAATGGCACCTTCTACGAAATCAACGGCTAATAGCCTCTCTTTAGATCTGATGGCCCACGTTATTTCGGGCTTTCGGGTACCGGGAGTTCGAGGCTCTTGATTTCAAACCACTGTCTTCTCAGGTTCTCGAACCCCAAAACACCAAAATGTCGAAACACCACTTCACCAATACTTCGTGTTTCATGACTTCGGGGTTTCTTATGTGAAGTGCCTCGAATCCTTGTCAACGAGAATGCCGAAACCCCGATCCTCGAAATGCAGAAATGCCACTTCAAGGATATTCCGGGTTTCACAACTTCAGGGTTTTCAATGTAAAGGCCCCTGGCTCCTTGTCATCAGGATTTTCGGTATTCCGAATCTCGAATTACCGAAATCTCGAAATTCCACACTTAACAATCCTTTTTGTGATCTGGGAGTTAGAGTGACCAAGGATTTTGGCTTACAATCTGGACTTACAAATTCTGAATCCCCGAAATGATCTGACGACTCACAACAGATCACGATCAACGGTCCACATTGATTCCTGATACCAAAGTGATGGATTCGTCCAATCCTTATCCACCTTCCAGCTCCTCTAGATCCTACGGTCCTTGCAACTTCATGAGTTCTCCACGGAGAATTTCAATTGCTCGTTTCCTCTTGGATAACTTCTGTGAAATGAACCAGCATTCTTCCACTGGAACTTAGCTTCTACACGATAATTTCACGCCCTCCCTTTGAACACTTCAAAGGTAATAATCCTCATGAGATTTCTCTTACAAACTCAAGTCTCGAAAGGACTCCTGTACGCACTCTTTGTGGCAATCTTTCAAATACTTCTGTGTATTTGATTCTTTGACTCTGTGCACTCTCGACAACAGCAATCCTTCACTCTTCAACCTTAGTTGATAAATTCTAAGGCTTCAACTAGCCTGCGCACACCTTGCACGGCTCATGTGCTTCACCTGCACTTCTACTGGAATGAGAACAACGGTATCCTTCCTGAGATTTCTGAGATAAAACTCAAACCCCTTGTCAACGTACACCTTGCGAACGTTTCACTGCACTCCTTGCAGGAACTCTCTCAGGAAGAGAAACAATTGAAACTCATTATTCTCTCTCAAACTTCATACATTCAACATGAAATCATACATTAAACACAGAATAACAACAAAGGCATAATAGAGAGAATAAAACAACTGTAAGCATACCATTCAGCATATGTAAACAGCAAACATCATAACACCATGAAATCTGAGTCAAAGCTTCATATATTAACTCAAATACTCCTATACATGGGTTCTTCTCTACAACTATCTTCTACATCTCAACATCTTATGAAATCTCTCTTCTTTTGTACTAATGATACAATAATACAAGGGTGAGGGTGTCTATATATGTTTTCCCTCCTACTCTCTAAACTGTCTAATTTATGAATTCAAATCTACCTACTTTCATTATTTACGTATAAATGCCTTTACATTCTACAGATGAGAGCAATGCTCAAGATTTGTTTACAATATCTAAGATATAAATGTAAGTACGCTTTCCCCAACTATCACATTAATATCCGCTTCATTAATTTTTCAAAAACACTTCAAAATGTGTAAAATGTGTGTTGCGCTTCTCTAGCTGTCTTCCACCTTATGCATGCTTGGTTGGCTGCTTACAATGCTTCTGCATGATACGCTCATTCACCAGAATTTTATTACAATGAGGCTTTGAAGGATTTTTTTATGATAAACATGAATTCCAAAATCCTAGACATCCAAAACCTAACCCTAGGAGATGAAACGCAAAAACTCATGTAGGCCCTGTTTGGGTAAGTTAGTACATTAACTTCCCAAGGTCGTAACTTTTGCATATGATCTCCATTTTAGGCGTGTGATAGCCCATTGGAAAGGTATTTTCGAGAACTACGTATTATGTCATCAAAATTTGACTTCATCTACATTTTGACTATGGCAAGCCAAAAAAACAGTGTTTAGGGCCCCAAAACGTACCTGGGAGGCCACCAGTATCCACCTAGAAGATGTGTAGGGATTTAGACAGCCCTGGAAGTGTAGAACCCACAATTACAAAGAATTACAGAAGAACGTGTTGCACTAAAAACTTACAAGAGGATCCATTTGAGATAGGTGGGTGGCCACCAATATCCACCTGGATCAATCCTCCCCCCTTAGGAAGCCATGGTATCCATTGCATTGAGTTCCCAGGGAAGAGGGGAAAGCATTTTATGACTATGAATCTTGGTGAGTTGTGTGCCTTGTTGGAGAAGTTGTGTTAATTGGTATGTGGAAGTTTGTCACAAACCTATTGCTGGCAAGGTTGAATTTGTTAGGATATTTAGACACTTAGGAGTTAATTAAGATCTACTTGGTCTAATATGTCGTTAGGTAAAAGTGTGTTTCTTTAGTATG
>CBVK0100603718.1:0-16596 GCA_900067695.1 Picea abies | reverse complement strand
ATATATATATATATATATATATATAATCTTAGTGTTATTAATGCAATGACATGCATTCCAATTATTTGGAATATATTATAAATTTTGAGTGAAAGATTTATATTTAGATGAAAAGTATATAATGCAAATATGTTATTGAAACCTGAAAATGGATATAAAAATGATATAATCCTAATAATATTAATCCAATGACATGCTCAATATTTTTAATAGGAGAATTTAGATGAAAAGGGGTTTATCTTAATGAAAGTGTGAATAATGTGGTTGAAATTCTGAAAATTTTTGAGTGAATAAAATACTTAATTGTTTGATTTTGATTTATGAGTGGAACTAAACGAAGCACACGTCTATAATATTAAAACAAAGATACAATGAGCAATAACAGAGATATAGTGAAACTTAACTTTTATTCAATAAAGAAATATGTTGAAACTGTAAAATGAAAAATGAAACAATCTTCTTTGAATGGTGGTACAACCCTAGACATCCAAAAAAACTAACCCTAGGAGATGAAGCACCGATGGGGTGAGTTTGTACATTAGCTTCTTAGAGTCGTAACTTTTTCATATGATCTCTATTTTAGGTGCACGATAGCCCGTTGGAAAGGTATATCCAAGGACTACACATTACTCTATCACATTCTATCTTCATTAATAGTGTTATTGTGGTGGTCCCAAAAAAACGTTGTTTAGGGCCTCAAAACGGCCGTGAAAGTTTACAACCCAAAAAACTAGAAAAAACCTACCAAGATGAAAACTATATGTGAGCTAGTTAGAAGAGGTGGTTGGCCACCAATATCCACCTACATCATTGTTATTAATATAACAAATTGAGATTGTGGATACACGTGGATTTACATAAATGTTAAATATAATTCAATAGTTCCATATCATTGTAGGTTAGGTCAAATGTTATTTGTGTCAATAGAAAAATGACTTGTAGACTAACTACTAGTAAAATAAGACTCAATTGTAGTTGACTAGGAACTAGTGCATGGAGATGGAGCTTAAAGAGAAAGTGTTGGCTTACACCACAGATCAATTGGACTACGATTTTTGTTAGACCAAAACCCATAGGTGTTAGTCTCCTTCACAATCGCTAGATTTAGGATCCACAAGAGGGTGTTAACCCATATCGTGAAACTTGCAAGAAGCTCTCCACCCCCCCCTCCAATGCGTTTCAAGTGAGTTTCAAACTCGAGACTTGTTACTATGATACCATTTGTTGGACTACGATTTTCATTAGACCAAAACCCATAGGCATTAGTCTCCTCCATAGTCATTAGAGTTAGGATCCATTAGAGGGGGTTAACCCATGTCATGAAACTCACTGGAAGAGTTGAACCCAATGTCGAACATGATCCTTATGAAAAAAGGATATTTTTGTCTCATTAAGTTTTAATCAACCTAGTCACCAATGAAAGGAGTCACATACCATGCAGAATTAAGACTAAGGAAAAGACTTTGAAAAAGAGGCACAATTTGGATTAATCAAGGCTTAATGGAGGGGACATAAGGCATCTCAAAGACATTGAAGTTGAAGGTATAGAGTACCTTATACCTATCTCTGTTCATTTTAAGTTGAAGGTATAGAGTACCTTATACCTATTTCCCTTCATCACTAGTACTATGGGAGAAATGATCGAGATAGTAAGTAATTCATAAAAAGTACATGATACTAACTTTTTGCAATTGGCCGATTATTTGAAGCTAAATTCATATTTCAAGTTGCATAGGGTAGAATAAAGAGTACTTTCTCCATGCATGAAGGACCAAGTATGGAACCCTCTCCCAAATTTGGTTATGTAGGAGTAATTTAGATCTAGAGGTTTTGAATGGGAGTAGGTAGTTTGTAGGGAATCTATTGATAAATCGAAGTGTGCATGGTGAAGAAAACTAGGAGATACATTAAGAAATGGAGAAGTTAATGATGGAGTTTAATGGAAAATATTCAACTCAAAAGTTTTACAAAAAAAAAAAATCAAAACATCGTAAATGATTGATTACGAAAGTTTGGTGTCTAGTGTTATGTTATTCTCCAAAGTTCCATTTGTTAAGACATGTGTGTCATACACCTTGTAAACTCAAAAAGAGTGAGCATGAATTGACCCATGCCGAGGTAGTTAATTTTTATTGAAAGAAAAAAATGTTATGGCAAATATCTCATGCACAAAGTAATGTTTTTGGTAAAAAGAAAAAGCACTATGGAAATTATCCTATTCATGAAGTAACTATTTTAATAGAAGGAAGAAATTGTTGGTGACTTCCTATAATAGGAATTATAAACCATAAATGGTTTATGGCTTCATTATGCCTATTTATTGAGTCCTTGAGTTGGAGATATGGTAAGAGGTTATTAAAGGTACTATTATAGTGTCAAAATTTCTCCAAAACCTCCATGATTTCGATTGCTCATGTTAAGATCGTAGAGATTCTAAATGTGTATTGAATTCTTTTTTAGTTGTTGAATAGTACATTGAGCTTTCTTTGGAGTGTGGGGATTTTTCCCAAAATGCTTTTCTCTAGAAAATCATTGTGTAATGGTTAAATGTTTCCTTGTTTTTTTCTTTATGAAATTGTTTATTTAGTTTTTTTTCACATTATTCTCTAATTTATTGGAGTAGAAAGCATATTCCATATATCTTCCTCCTTCCATTTAGTATTATATCCTAATCACCTTGGATTCTAGGAGTTAGGGACAATGTTTTCTTGATCTAATATTGGTTTGAGGGAGAGTGTCTACAAAATAAAATATTGTTGTAGGAAAATGGCAAGCACATTAAAGCTAAAAATTGAGAAATTTAATGGAACTAACTTTGAGTTGTAGAAGATCAAGCTGAAGGATTTTCTCATGGATCGAGATCTATGGCTTGCGGTATATGTAACCAACCTACTACTATTAGAAATGTGAGAAGCATTATCTAGATTTATTTTCTTGATTTATTGTTATTAAATTCTTCTAAAGAATCAACTACAAAAGTCCTCTAAATATGTTGTGAGGCTTGTACCAGGACTGGTTAATAAAAAACTTCCACATAATTTGTTTTTCTAGGGAAAAATTTGTATTCCTTAAGAATGGGGGATGGTCATTCGATATCTAAGCATATAAATGCATTTAATACAATTATGACCTAGTTGAACATAGTTGGAGTGAAGATGGATAAGGAGGATAACTACACGTCCATTTTGTGGTCTTTGCAAGATTCACTAGATAACTTGATAATCATTATTGGAAGCACTGCAAAGAAATTGGTTCTTGTTGAGGTCATTGTTTTTTTACTCTCAAAAAAAACTAGGTGATTTGTAAAACTTCCATGGATATTCCAGTGGAATAGTTCATAAAAAGTGATTTGGTATCATTCTAAAATAATTTATTCTATAGGTTTATTTCCTTAGATCTCATATTTATTATCACTATATTATTGATCAAAATTATGAAAATAACTGAAATATGGAAATCAAAGACCAAGAAAATGAACACACCATCCACACAAATGAACACAAGATGTATCCTTAGAAAACAAAAATGGAAGAAAACATAGCTAGAAGGTGAGGGCTATGCTCTACTCTCTTTTATTCAATTATGAAAATGAAAATATAGAGAAAGTGTCACTGATTATGGAATTTCCATTTTCACTATGGCTTGAATGGATACTAAAATAATGGAACCTCCTCTCCTATAATGGCCCGGTATTTAACATAGCTTGATAGTTGTATAGGGTTGGGTTTTTGCATCCTCAACCCTCAATTATTGTTATGTTTTGGAACTTAACAATATTATTGAAATTACACAAGTGACTATCCATATATTTATGAATAATGGTAGCTAATGTGGCATCCCCTCATTACCATGGTGGTAAATAAGGTAGGAAAACTTGTAGGAGGAATAACTATTGCATATGAACTCTTATTGAGGTGATTTTCACACTATTTGAAATATATTGGTGTGTAGAAAAATGTAGTGGGGTTGGGAGATATGCTTATAAATATTTGACCCCAAAATTGGCCATTTGATACCTCAAAATGGCTCTCGAAGGTTTTGGACCTTAAATCTATAAACTAGGATATGCCACTAGAATAATCCCTCCAAGTCAATTCCTCCCATTCTTCCACCTATAAAGTACCAATATAAATGAAAATTTATATAATGATCCAATTGGGATCATGCCTCTCCATTTAGAGAAGATTTTGGTCTCCAAAATATTATACTAAATGAGGTGAGGAAACGTTTCTAGTACCTTCTCCTCGAAGTGCCATTTTTTCTTTATTGGAAGTTAACCTTTCAACCCAATATGCCAAAGGTCATGCTTCCCTATTCTGGTAGTTCTATCTTCTACAAACTCTATCTAATATTTTAGTGCCAATTTCTCTATGGTAGGTAGGACCTACTCAATTTATTGATCTAATAGGGAAGGTTCATAAATTTTCATATTTTCCACATTCACTACTCAGTAAATGTGCAT
Organism: Picea abies; assembly: GCA_900067695.1. Classification (NCBI taxonomy): domain Eukaryota; kingdom Viridiplantae; phylum Streptophyta; class Pinopsida; order Pinales; family Pinaceae; genus Picea; species Picea abies. The sequence goes on along the minus strand of CBVK0100603718.1, from coordinate 12,134 downwards.
ATAGGGGTAAACTGAGTATGTAAGAATTATCACCCACCTTCTTCAAGAATTCAAAAAGACCATACCACATAGCCATGATCTTATTATCAGGACCTTGTAGCCTCTCTTTGTTCAAATACAACTAAAATCTGTCTCCCACCTTGAATTTCTTCTCAACTATGTGTTGATGACGATGGGCCTTATACCTTTCTTGTGATTTCTTCAATGTCTCATGTACTTGAAAATGGATCTACCTAATATTTTCAACAAATTTGTCTACTTTAAATTCTTCTCTTGTGACGTCTTCCCTCACTCCTCCTTGTTGTCCATATACAACATCCAAGGGAGAAAGAAGAAAATACCCAGAACAATTTTTGAAAGGGGAAGTATTGGTAGAATTATGGACTTCTCTGTTACAAGAGTGTTGAATGTAGATCATATTTTCCTCCTAGGTATTTGGATTATCTTGATTGTAACCCCTCAAAAGCTAAAACAAAGTCATATTGACTACTTATATCCACCCATATATTTATGGATCGAAATATATAGATGTATTCAACTTGGTGTCCATGTTTTCACAAAGTGTAGTCTATAATGAACTGAGAAATCCATTATCCCTGTCTGAAATGATGCCCCTTGGTATCCCAAAGTGCACGCATATATGTTCAAATAACATGTTTGTTTATTCTTTTCCTTTTATGGTCTATTTACAAGGAATAAGAATGCACATCTTCCAAAACCCTTCAACTACCAAGAATAGGTAGTCATGTCCCTTTCTATTTCTTGGAAAACCACCCACAAAATCCATGGAAATGTTTTCCAAGGGTTGAGTGAATACATATAAGGGTTTCTATAAAACTTGATTGCTATTATTGGGATTACTGGTACAATAAAGTATCCATTCACTAATATATTGAGCTACATATTATTGCATTCAAGGCCAATAGACATACCTTTGTAAGTTGGTAATTTTCTTTCTCAACACCAAAAATTCCTACAACCTTGGAGGTGTGAGCCTCTCTATTAATCTACAGTCTTTCACCTTTAGGGATACAAATCTTGTCTAGTCTGTAGAGAAACCTATTTTGGAGATGATAGTCATCCTTACTTACACATTCTACACAAATTTTTCCATGTAACTACTGAATCACCTCCTTAAAGTCCTCATCTTCTATGTATGCCTGTTTGTATGCATCGCGAGTAAATGTATCCATGTGCATAATAGTTCTCAAAACACTAATATTGGATGTGTGTGGAATTGCAAGCATGTCTTCCAACTTATTAGTGATTCATATCTTATATTTAATGCATAGATGAAATTATTAAAAAAACCTCATCCACTTGTAATGTGTGGTTGGTTGAAGCTTACTCTGGGCCTCAAAATACTACAATGATTGGTAATCCATGTGGATAATGTTTTTCTTACCAATAATATAGTGCTTCCACTTCTTAGCAACTTGAATCGGGGCATACAGTTCCTTATCATATGTAGGGTAGTTCAGGACTCCCCCATGAAACATCTCAAAATGATAGTATACCAACTTACCTCCTTACATCAAGACCACACCCATAACATATATTTTCACATTTGTCTCAATTGGAAGGGATTTTGTAAGCTAGGTGATGCAAGAAGTGGTGCTTGAATAATCTTATTTTATCTCATCAAAATACTTGTTATTGTCAAAACACACTGGTGAAGTCTTGACAAACCTGCCCCGGTGCATTAATGTAATACAAACACCCCAATGTGTTAATATGATACAAACACCATGGTGCATTTATAATTATTGTGTAGTGTTTTTTCCTTTTTCATCATATTTAGAGTACCTATGCTTTTATAATTTCTACGCACCATTTTTTCCTTGTTTTTGTATGAAGCGTCGATGCTTTTTAGTTTTTGTATGCATCGGTGCATTTACGCTATAGTGAGCACCAATGTGATTACGTTATCTTGAAACCTAGTGCATTTAATATAAAGTGTGCATTGGTGTTTGTATAATCAGTACATACCGATGTATGTTTTATCATGGGCATTGAACGATAGTGAAAATTCAAATATTCGATGTGAGATGTTAGTGCCATTATTTTTACTAAGCATCGATGTGTATATTATACTAAAGGAACTGGTTTGTAAATTATATTTAGATTCCTGGTGTGTATAATAAAAGTAAATCACGAGTGCGTGCATATATTTAGTGCCGAGTGTATATTTTAAAAATGAACACTGTACAAATTTTAAACGATAAATATTAATTATATGTTATATCATTTACAAAATGATCCATTTTTCCAATAGTTTGTACCAGTGTGTTTTTATATTTAATGTGCATTAGTGCATATGACTCCTCAAAATGTGTCACTTTCTATATTATGGCATGCATTGTCTAGTGGGTTCAAAAGAATACAGTGCACTAATATGTATATATTTTAATTCATTGTTTTTTTTACAAATTTTCAATTAATCATTTCAAAATAAAACATTTTTTATAATAACATTGTTTTATAAAATTTTTATTGCATTTTGATATAATGATTACATTAATGCATTATCCAACAAATTACACCTCTATTATTTGTAACAATGTAAATCATCCACATATTAATTATTCAGCAACACAACATTAGACAATGCAATAAAATATGCAACCCATTTTATTATATATGAATAAGAGACCCATTGTCATACAAAAAGGGACAACATAAAGGTACACGATAATCAAATTGCAACCAATGTGTAATTGTTACACTTAACATTTCCTCATGCAATTGGGACAATATGTTGAGTACATTACACAAAATGTTTGATTTTCAAAGACATTTATTCCAAAACATACAACTTGCATTAACATTCAATTATATTAATTGTCATTCATCTTGAACCATTGTCGTTTCTCAAGCTACGTGCATGCCTCATTTATTCATCATTTCTAGCTAATATTGTACCCTTTTCTTCAACCTAATGTTTTCTTAATCGTCTTGTTTTTTATGTTAGACCCCTTCATATTCCATCTACAAACACAAAAATAAATTGTAAGACAGCCTTATAACCAATTCTTTCATAAACAATACACAATCTTTCGAAGCCATGCTTCATACCTTCTCTCGAAATATCCTTTGTTGGCTACATCACATCCATTGTTTCCTCCATGTTTAATACAACATGACAAAGAACATTCGATATAATCAATATAAATTTTTCTTGTTGTTTCATTAATTATAAGACAAGGAAAGTTAAACAACATAGCTACTTACAATTTTTTCAATTAAACTTTCATACTTCAACATATACTCACAACCCACACTTAACCCAATGTTTATCAATCCATGGGTTGGATCATCTTTGTATGTTAACACCTATTAGAAGACATTCATGGACAAGTGTAAATTAATTATTTAAATATAAATATCACAACAAAAATGAAGTATTAAGAAAGGCCGAAAACTTAAATACTGACAAAGTTTTCAATCAACCATTTTATTCATCGTCAACATGTATTATGTGTTGAATGGGTTCCATTTTGTTTTCTGCAACAAAACAATTAAAAATTAGTATTTCATGCAATAATTAAATTCAGTGATCATAAAAGAATAAAAAAATGATCACATACATCTCATGCAAATTATGTTAGTTTCTTTTACCACCTTCTTCTAAAATTTTTTGGATATCCCTTCCTACATCTATTGGTTTTCCCCTTGTTTGTGCTTTGGAATTTTCAAAATCTCCTTGAAAAAAAAAACTAGGAATCACGAGATATAAAAATTATGTAGTTTTTTAAAAAATTAAGATTTCGTTGCATATAGTAACTTAAAAGACACAGAGGTGTCAACCATATTTATATGCATTGGTGCATCAATCATATGTATGTACCCTTATAGTATTATAATGTCGTTGTGAAATTGAAAACGTTTTACAAATTCCAGTCGGTGTTTTATGAATTAAGAAAGTCACGACTTCCTAAGTATTGTTTATTATGCACCATCTACCTATGAACAAATTTAAGACATGGAATTTTCCATACAAAAATAGTATTATTTCCATTGCAAACTCAATGGTGCTCTTTGTAAAAAAATATGCCTCCATGCTTATCTAGGTACAATGTGCACCATAGATTGTGAAAAAAAATTATAGTATTATTTCTAATTTAAGGTAAGTGTTGTTGTTGACATAAAAATATGCATCAATTATCTTACTATGTATTGAGTGCACCGTTAACCCTGAAGACATTTAAAAAACAAACCAATAGTGACACGATAGTTTAGGATCCAATACAATGAATGGTTTCATTGCAATGGATAGGAAATTCACATATATAAATAAACAAACCCTAAAAAAAAATTATCCTTGTCAAATATAGAAAGAGAAAGAAAAAAAAATGAGAAAATTAGGGCTTCCAATACTGAAGGTAACTATGAAATCATTTTTTGTTTGTTTGGTAATGCACTAAAAATTGTTTTAATCAAATACGAGAAAGATTAAGATGATTAATAGAATGAAATTGTATACCTTAAATTTTTCCTCTAAAGATTTCCATGCGATCTACAATAATCCCCCTTCAATTGGGATCTTAATAGAAAATCCACCCACTCCGAAGTCTTTGATGATAAAGATTTGTTGCACAAATATCTCTTCTAAATTTTGTCAAAGAAATAAAATAATCAATAGGGTTTTCCTTTATAAAAACAAAAACTAAAATTCTCAGTCATTGTTTCATTGTATATTTTGGTGCATTGATGATAAATGTGTGTGCTAATTTTATTTTTTTCGAAATTTACATTTTTAGTGTGTTATACAGTGAGTAGTGCATCAGTGCAGTGTGTATGTATAATGCAATGATTTATTTTTGTAATAAATTTCAATGCATTTATAGTAAGCACACATTATTTTTCTAACTTGCTTCAGACGATGTGTTATATGGTGGCTTGATAACAGATGTAAATCTTGGGTTCTTCCCTCAATTAAACAGACTCGTTCATTTTTCTCCATATGCACTAGTCCATATTTATATGATGAAGTGCATCATTAAGTTATAAAAGTTATTTGAATTTTTTTTTAAAGTTGTATTGTTCTATGCTACCCAAGATGATGGTTTTGGCTCAAATGCAGGAAAAAAACAATTATAATATAAAATGGACAATTCTTCATATTCTAGGTCATTCCATATCATTGGAATTCCTTCGAGTTCTTTCATGTCGATTGTATTACGTCTATATTTTATCGATAATTCATTTGTCTCATTGAATTTATGTTATGTATGCAGGTGAAGTTGAATAATTTTTCATTAAATTTTGTGGGATCGATATTCGGGATCGATTTCAGATATTCAAGATATTCCAGTACTCCCAAAATTATGCAATCTCTTATCACGGGAAATATAACACAAGTAAATGTTTTATAAAAATGAACAGTTGTTTTACCCTATCAATCGTAACATGACATATTCCAGCAAGCATCCTCGATCAATGATATTACATCATGAATTTGATCTCTTTTATTTAGACAATCCAGTAGGGAATAAAAAAAAATGATTGAGTAAATTTATTTTTGGATGTTCAATGGAACTAATGTAAATGTATTTCTTAATTCAACATTTTTTTTATAAAGTGGTTGGTTGCATGTTTATTATTGGAAAAACAAATTTCACTTTTCTAATAAGTGTTCGTTATAATGTTTGAACATATAAAATGCATTGTATTACTAATATTATCAATGTAATGTTCAATGTTTTTACAATCGGTATTTTCATGACAAGCGACCTCTCCACCATCTACCATTTCACCCCACTATGATATCAAGTCCTAAGCTTGTTGCTAAATCAAAAAATCTTACAGAGGAATCATATCGAGAATGGTTGAAACAACTGCCTATTCAATTCCCACTATGTCCTAAGTCACCAATTCAAAACCTCCACAATAACACTAGTTCTTCACATGTTGGAGACGAGAGAAATAATATGGAGGTTGGTATGGATTATTTGTTGCGGGATGACCAAACCATGGAGAAAATGTTGTTAGATTCACTCCAGAAAAATGAACCAGGGGATGATGTTGATGTCATAGATACCTTCTTCAAAATCCTGAAATCAACTTCCACCACCCTTCTCTTTGGTCAAGAATAGGGGTCAAGGTATACCCATATAGGGAAAACAATGTTACTATATAACTTGAAATTAATGTATGGTATGTCAGACACGTGTTTCTAGGAACTTTTCAGGCAACTAAACATTAATTCCCCTATTTTTTAAGGAATCATGTCACATAATGAAGGAAGAAAAGGGTTGATTTTATTCATTCTTAATGACAGTGTACATTTCTATTGCCCACTAATTTCATGTTACTCAAGTACAAGGTACTTATGAGTGATAATGTCTTTCCCGATAAGGTACTTCTGGAATAATGGGTACCATAAATTTAAAAAAAAAAAAGGGTAAGTCGCACGGTCCTCCTCATAAGACATTGAGTCACATGCCTATAATTCCAAGGATTCAAAGGCTCTTTCATTGCAAAAAATTATCCATGTTCCAAGGGTGGAATGCCTCACATAGAAGTGAGCTAGGATTTAAGCAAATCCCAATAGATTCAATATCCATGAAGCATATAGAGGATACATGGACCGATAAATTCAAGGATGAAGTACAAAGCCTATAATTGAGCATAACTATGGATGGATTTTTGATCCAAAATATTGTTTTATGGTAGTTTATTCAACCTCACAAGGATATAATCCCCCTCCATTTTTAAAGAGGTCTCACTTCTATATTTTAAATATTGTACAAGAATATAAACAATGCTTGAGGAAGGTCCATGATTATTCATGAAATAAATATTCACATGCAAAGAGTACTTGATAAAGGACCATGTTTCTTGAAGAAATTAAATATTTACAATACATCACAATATTATGAACCAAAAGAGGATGCAGTAAAATTAGACAACATTTCCATCACAACATTCATCACAGTAGAACACAATATTCAACAAAGGGAAAAGAAAGTATGGACCACATATGGAAGAGAACTTTAAATGATGTTTTCATTGGAGACAAATGAGATTATGATAGACACATTTGAAATCTAAATTCAAATTCTTGACATATCAATAATGTTGTATCCCAAATTAGCTTTTAGGAACCTTTAAAAATAATAGATGTCCTTAAATAAATAAAGAGTATTGTCTTGGATTACAAATTAAATATTATGTTTTTCCTTCAAAGAGGACTAGGATGGGGCTCTCGTAGACCATAAAATGAAAATGACCTGGAAGACACACGAAAAATAGTCAAGGGTCGGCCTTAGGTTTCACATATTACTGGGAACATAAAAATGAAATGTGACAAATGACTGTAGAAGAAAAATATGGCAAGGGTGAGAATAGGGTTTCTACTTGATTCCCTATGATGGAAATCTTCTCTAAACTTGTTACTTGCATGTGGAGGCTTCTTTTGTAGAAGATTGCTACAATGGAGGTGGAACAACTGTTATAACTACTTCATGTTGATATTTCTCGATGATCTTGATTAGGGGTTTTCTTAGCCACTCTTCTATGTATTCCCTCATTGGGGCCACTATGAAATCATGCTCGGTATTTATCTCAAAAAAATAATTCTTCATTTCTATTACATCAATACCCAATTGGTGCAATGTGTCATCAATGTCGTCATTCTTGTTATTATATCATACTAGCCACCTTTCCATTTCATCATTGGATAATTCTATTAAGTCGGTTAACTCATTTCCCCATGCAAATTTTAAATCTTGAAGTTGATATAGTAGTTGTGCTTTAGACATAAGTATTGTTTCCATTAATCAATTTGGGCCATCTATTTTCTTCTTGAGATCAACAAGTTTTAGGAAAAGTTCACCTCTCTTACTTTTCATAGCATCCATCTTATTCAACATTTCTCTTAAACTTTTAATTCTTTTTAACCAAAAGGAATTAATTTTCTTCATTCGGGTAACATATGGAAGGTTTTGTTCTCTTCTGCAGGTATCACTTAAACTTGAAAATTTTGCAGCGAACGTTCTCACATCCTCCTTGTAAAAACCCTCGTTAATTTCTAGATATTTTAGGAGATATTGTTTGAACTGCATAATCGTCATTGAAAATCTAGTGGAGCTTTGTGCAAGATCCCAGATTTATTGGATTAATTCTATTCATTTTTTAATTCCATATCCAACATACTTTCTTACTACAAACAACAAATTCGATGAGCCTTTCAACTTATTGATGATTTATGGACAGTTGTCTAAGGTAGTTGTTGGTTGAATTGTGTTTAATGACACATCAAGTAATGGTTTTGGAATCATAGTTGTCTCTAATTCCTTTATTTTTTCCTTTTAAATCAAATTTTATTTTTCTATACTACAAACATATTCTTTTAGTGCCTCTTTGGTTGCCTCATGAAGCTCCACAATATTTGAAGGTGAAACCCTGTGGAAATCAATTTCTGGATTCCATTTTTCAGACACTTTAATGTTCTTCATGTTTACCTTAGACTCTATTAATAATTTTCAGGAATTTTGATTGTAGGCCACATGGTGGAGTGTTACAGACTCTTCTTCAAATATTTATGGTTCTTGAGTAACCAAAGCTTTAACAATTCCATAGGTTTCAGTAATCATTATTTTGACCAGCTGGGTTCTTTGATAATTTCATCTACATCCATTGCCCGAGGAATTTCTTGAATTTTGGGTATTTCTAATCTCATTTTTTTATCTCTCTTTTTTTCTAGCATAGGTATGTACAACATGGGACTTTTCAATATTTTTCTTCAGAGGGTCTTTGTGACCACCATCATTTGAGTTTTTGGTAGGTGTTTTCCTCATTTTTAGACTACTACTCCTTAGTTTTGGTTTTTCTTGGATACTTCTTCGAGACACAATAGGAGAGTTTTGGCTTGTGTATGTTACTTCTCTGCCTATTGTTGATAACACTCATTAGTGCTATTGAATTCTTCCATATCATTCAAAGCTTTAATGACTGAGGTCTCGAGGAGATTTAAATTTTCATGTCCTTTAAACTATTCAATCTTAGTGAAATGAGAGGAATATTCCACTAGGGACATATATAAATCATTAGGGTCTAAACCCTCAATGCATTTATCTTTCTTAGGTCGATTTGGTCAAATTGACCTACAAATTCATCCAAATGAGAGGTATGCTTTACAAAAATGTCTTCAACTCTGCAAGGCAATCAGATGAACTTCTTTTTTCTTTTATGATTGAAGAAATGAGCCTAATACTTGTATTTTCTACATATTTCTATAACAAAGAGTCTGTCTAATACATAGAAAGGGAAAATAAAGGGTTTCTCTTCGAAACTGAATAATATTATGACACTGAAGTCCTTTGTGGTTTCAAAAATTCCTTTGTCTGAGAGAAATTTGGAATCCTTGAGTTATAGTCTTGATGCGTTAGAGTCAAAGATTATTTTTTTTTAAATTCAAAGATAAAATTGTTATGGGACCCACTCCCCATATAAACGACCATTATTTGACTATGTTATTCACCCAATTAATAATACCATGTTATGAAGCTATTGATTGGAGATGGAAGGTCTCACTAAAATTGGGTTATGACTACATATACTATTCAGTTCACCTTGATTGATCGAGCTCACTGAACACATATGTTGGTCCTGTCAAGGGACCAATTAAGTGGACGAACAGGGCAACAAAACTCAACACGATTTCAGGAATTTCTGGTTAGATAATTTGAATCACGATATTTTCTTATTGTTATCGAATCTGAGTTCTCTTGATTCATAAACTTAGGTCTTCGCTTGCTATCTTCTCTTCTCCTATAGGTCCCTACGACACCTATAAATTCTTTATTTCATCATATGACCCTACCCCTCAACATATTATAAAGTTATCCATAAAATCTAACCAGACCTGTAGTTTGTTATCCCGGACCAACTAGGAAGACACAAAGGGCATTCATCAAGAGACATGAACCCAGCTATTTAGATGTTTTAATGGATCGGTTAGGTATTACAATTCATACCTAGGGGTCATATTCACTAGCTAAACCCAATCACAATAACATATGTCATTTACTCATTGTTGCAAAAAATAGTTACATTACCCATATTTTTGAATCGTTCCTACGTTTTATATCTAGCTATTTTACTTGGCATCACTACCTACCTGAATAAGGCCACCTCTTCATCCCCACCCTTACCCTCGAGAAATGATGAGTTGGTTGCCAACTACACCTATACAATGAGCTATTGCTCATGAAGAACAAGACCAGAAGGAAGGGATATTAATCAAATAGACACATTAGGCTCTCATCAGTGGGTGAAGATAGACATGAATTAATTCTATTAATAGGTTCAAACAAAAGTAATTTTAGTATTATCATTTATTAAGATCACGTCGGTGGAATTACTATAACATTGTAGCATGAAATTAATTTATATTCATCTGCATCAAAGCATGATTTTATCTATTGTCACGCAGAAAGGAACATATGTTCCTCTACTCACTTGAGCTACTAATTTATTATCTACTACACTTATTACCGAATTTGGCATTGATTTAAAATCTCCATTCATTAGAGATACACATTAAGGTTTATGAGGAGCATTCGAAGAGCTTCAATCGACTACTGGTTTACTAGTAGCACATTATTTTAAGAGAATATTTTCACAAGCTTATATTGCCTATTCATTATGAGAAATATTACAAACACAATGAAAAATCCATCATTAACCAATATGTATCACAAAATTACTATCTCTGATCAGTAGGGAGTCACAATATGATTCACATAGGATATTAACTACCCTAACCATCATTCCATTCATCTCCATTAATCCCAAGGGTGCATCATTATATAAGATCACCATACTCTATCTAGGGACATGTCTATATTATATTACGATATTTTTTCCATCATTCGAACCATTTCAATCGAGCATCTATCGTCACAAAAATATACGCCAAGTGCATTGTCTAGTAACATATATGTTATGTTCTCTCTATAAATCAGAGGGAAAGTACACGATTTAAATCAATGAATAAACCGAGGAAACCTTATCCAAAACCGAGGTGAATGGACATCGACCGAAAGAGATTGAGTTGGAACCTTCAATGAAGTTTCAATAGGCCTTAAATTACATATTTTATTATAAAAACACCCAACACACCCAATAGCCACATAACCACAATTTATATAGAGTCTTTAGACACTTTCCTTCATAAGGGAAGGGAAGGAATATGGTCAAGACAAGGATATCTCTATTATTTATATTAGTAGTATCCCTTGTACACTCGAGAAGCATCCCCAAACCCTTGTTTAGGTACTCTGCTTTATAGGATTGTCTCTTTATGAGTGTAGGGGTGCGGTTCGAACCTCCCTAGCTTTACTCATATTATTAGTTTATAGATTGTTAGAGTAGTAGCTTTACTATAATTCCTATTCTTATAGATTTAAGAGTTAATAATAACTATAACTAGGGATATAGTGTAAGAAAATATTAAGTATGCTTTAAGTTATCTTAATATAGTATCCTTTAAGTTATCTTAATTATTAAGAGTAGTAAATATTATAAGAAATAACTATTATGTAGTTTAATGTGTTTATATATTTAAGATATAAAGTATAGGAGCTAGTTTTTTAGATAAAGTTTCGTTAGTTGTTGTTAAGTATGCTTTAAGTTTTAATAGGTGGTATAGGAAGTTGTATTAGAATATTTCAAGTCTTCTTATGTAGGATCTATTACTAGATAAAAGGATATAATAAAAGTATTTAAATTGACTAATTAAAAAGTTTGAATACAAGGGAACAAGATTAAATTGATTAAGAGTGAGTAACTATTAAAGAGGTATTAATTTCTACTAATCTCAAAGGTATTATAAGGAGTCTAAATAAAAATAAAATATAGTATTAGTCTTATTCATTCCCTTATGTGGGTGTGTTTATCCAATATTGGATGAAGGGTGCTTTTATTATATAAAATATCATAAATATCTTAAGTTAGAAGCACCTAAGGTGTGGTTCATGGGGAGTTGTTAGGGTCTTAACCCACATATAGGTAGATCAATATATTTGGATGTAATAAAGGTCATTATGAACAAGGTCTTTCAATAAAATAGAATAAGGTAGATGTAAGAAGACCTAATAGAAACTTCTGCTTCTAGAAGGATCTTCCTC
>CBVK0100603717.1:0-16596 GCA_900067695.1 Picea abies | reverse complement strand
CGCTCTTCCGATCTCACAAGTCCAAGAATTGTTAGACAAGGGTTTGGTTAGAGAGAGATTGAGTCCATGCGCAGTACAAACTGTGTTGAGTCCAAAGAAGGATGGAGGATGGAGAATGTGTACAAACTCAAGATCCATTAACAATATCACCATCAGGTATATATTCCCTTTGCCAAGAATGGATGATTTAATGGATTGTTTAAGTGGAGCAAATTTCTTTTCTAAGATAGCTTTGAAAAGTGGATATCACCAAATAAGAATGAGAGAAGGTGATGAGTGGAAGACATCCTTTAATACAAATGAAGGTTTGTATGAGTGGCTTGTTATGCCATTTGTCTTAGCAAATGCCCCGAGTACTTTTATGAGATTGATGAATGAAATACTGAAAGATTTCATTGACAAGTTTGTGGTTGTGTATCTGGATGATATACTGATATTTAGCAGGACCAAAGAGGAGCATTTGAGACACCTAACATTAGTGATGAGGAGACTACAACATGAGAAGTTGTTGATAAATCTGAAGAAGTCCTCTTTTATGATGGCATAACTCATTTACTTGGGTTTTGTGATCTCTTCAAATGAACTGAATATGGAACTAGAGAAGGTGAAAGCAATCAAAGAATGGTCATCACCAACGAGTATGTTTGAGGTAAGAAGCTTCCATGGATTAGCAAGTTTATATAGGAATTTCATCAAAGATTTCAGTGGAATTTGTGCACCAATGATGGATACAATGAAGAGGAAGAACAAGACTTTTAAATGGACAGATGAAGCCAAGAGGAGCTTCAATATATTGAAGGAGAAAATAACAGAATGACCAATTATGTTCTTGCCAAATTTTGGAAAGACATTTCAAGTGAGATGTGATGCATGTGGAGTCGCAATTGGAGCAATTTTGAGCCAGGATAATAGGCATGTTGTCTATTTCAGTGAGAACCTGAATGAGACTAAGAGAAAATACTCCACATATGATAAGGGTTTTTATGCCATAATTCAATCCTTGAAGAAATGGAGGCATTACCTTGTTCCACAGGAATTTGTCTTGTATAGTTATAACCAAGCTTTGCAATTTATAATCAGACAGGAAAAATTGAATCAAAGGCATGCAAAGTGGATTGAGTTTATGCAAAATTTTACTTTTGTCATAAAACATATTTCTGGAAATGCTAACAAAGTTTTTGATGCATTGAATGGGATATGTTTGATTCTGTAGAAGTTTCAGGTGAAGACCTTAGGGTTTGAACACCTTAAGGACATGTATCGTGATGATCCAGATTTCAAGGAAGCATATGAAGCATGTACAAATCCTATGCTAAGAGATAGGATCACGTGGACAGGGTATATGATTCAAGAGGGATTGTTGTTCAAGGGAAATCAGTTGTGCATACCAAAATTCTCAATGAGGGATAACCTTTTGAAGGAAAAGAATAGTGGAGGATTGGCTAGACATTTCGGCCATGATAAAACATTTTCACAGTTGAGCAGTTCATACTATTGGCCAAGGATGAGAATAGAAGTGATAAAATTTGTGAACATATGTAGAATCTGCCAACATTCAAAAGGAAAAAGACAAAACATTGGATTGTATCAACCATTTCCAATACCAAAGAGGCCTTGGGATGTGATAAGCATGGATTTTGTGTTGGGACTGCCAGGAACACAAAGAGGATGTGATTCCATATTTGTGGTGGTGGATATATTTTCAAAGATGGCACACTTTATCCCATGCCAGAAGACTAGTGATGCAACACATGTTTCAAATCTGTTTTTCAAGGATGTTGTGAGACTTCATGGACTACCTAGGAGCATTGTCTCAGACAGAGACACTAAATGTGTTGGTCATTTTTGGAGAACATTGTGGAAGAAATTGGGGACATATTTGTCCTTCAGCTTGGATTATCACCCTTAGACATATGGACATACTAAGTTGGTAAACAAAAGTTTGGGAAACTTGTTGAGGAGTCTGGCCACCGAGCATCATAATCGGTGGGATCAGATTCCGCCACAAGAAGAATTTTCATACAATGACTCACCCAACAAGAGCATTGGAAATAGCCCATTCCAAATACTATATGGAATGCAACCTAGGGGAGTATTTGAGTTGAGGGACTTGGAGCAGAGTGAGATCAGAAGCATTGGAGCAGAATATTTTGCTGCAGAAATGTAGAAGCTCCATAGCTAGATCAGAGGAAAGTTGCAGAGCTCTAGCCAAGACTACAAGCATAGATTTGATCAACATTGCCGAGAGCTTCAATTTGAAGTAGGAGATCATATTCTGGAAAATCTCAGGAAAGAAAGGTTCCCTATGGGAACATATAACAAATTAAATATGAATAAGATAGGGCTATGTAATATCTTAAGGAAGTTTGATGCAAATGCCTATGATATTGAGCTGCCAGATGATGTGGGCATATCACCCATATTCAACGTTTATGACTTGTATACTTATAGGGAAGATGACACAGAGGGATCAGAAGATCAATAAAAGATTCAATGGGAGAAATAAATGGCTATAGAACAAAAACCACAGATGGAGAAGATCGTTGATTAGAGGATTGGCAAGAAGACTAGGAGGAAGACCTATTTTGAATATCTGGTCAAGTGGAAGAGACACCCAATATAAGTTGCCAATTGGGAAAATGAAGCTGATATCCAGAAGCATGGAAAGTCAGTGCAGGAGCTCATGGACAGGAGTCTATGAATTTTTGTCCAAGGGAGTATGATGTAGGGGCATCATCAACGAGCACACGTGGCATGACAAATCAACGCCTTGGAATCATTTTAGAATCTTAACACTGGCGTTTACTGCGAATCTTTTGGAGCTGATTGAAAAATGGAAGAAGATCAAACGCTTGGAAACTGAATGATCACAAGTGATTTGGGAGTTTCACTCCTAGTCTCGAATGTAACTGAACTTAGATAGCAATTAGGTTTTTTTTTCGAGTAAATGAGTAGTTGGGGGGGGGGGGCCCCTGAGAACCCTCGAATAAATAGAGGTTTTATATGCCCGAATGAGGCTATTGCAAGTTAGTAGGAAATTTCTGAGTTTTTAGTTGTTGTTTTGGTCATAGATGTAGCCATTTACTTTTGAATGAATATAACATAGGAAAATTGATCCAATGCATGGTGTTGTTATTGTTTGCAATTCCCTGTTATAGTTTTTTTCATGAATGATGAATTTTGTTACGAGTGTATGAAATTGTGAGATGTTTGCACAAGTTTAAGTTGTTTCTCTTCGATTGAGTCTATGAAAGGTGTGCACACTGTCCACAAGGAGTGCGTTGACAGAATTTGTTTTGATTTTGAAGCTCAGAAGAGATAGCACAAAACATTCCCTTTGGAAGGTGTGCAAAGTGACTACTGCAAGGTGTGGACATCCATCCACAAGAATTCAATCCTTGCGTAAGACTCTGTTGCAAGGAGTGCACAGATCCAAAACTCGACTAAGTGTCAAAGTGACTCTTTAATAAGTCAAGAGAGAAGAAGACGAGAAAGATAAGGAGAGATAGCAGGAAAATTATTCAAAGGAAGGAATATTCTGAAGATTTTGAATGACTGACTAAGATCTGTCTAGGAGGGAGCAGAGAGCGCTCGAGATTGTTGGATATAGGCAAGGCATGTGAAATTTAAGTTCTAGAAGCAAAGAGTAGAACAGATTGCCAAAGTTCCAAAGTCCTGAAGCGACTAGGAACCGTCCATCGTCAAGAGGGACAGGTGGTGCAAGATCCATAACTCCAAAAGAAAATCACTTCGAGATTTTGTGAACCAGAAGGAAGCAAAGTCGCCGAAGAGTCGAAGAGAAATTTTGGTCTTTGGTCACTAGGGAGTTACGTGTCAACGGATCTAACACTCCAATGAAAACACTCTGGGAGAAATGAGTGTGTAGAAGTTGAAATCCCCGAAGCCCAAATCACCGAAGCGAATCGTAACCGTTTGATTCAGAAGGAAATGCGATAGATATCCGTGAACTCTGGGTGAAAACACTCCGGGAGAAATGAGTGGAGAAGTTGAAATCCTTGAAGCCTGAATCGCCGAAGTGAATCATAACCATCTGATTCATAAGGACATGCGGCATAGATCTGTGAAATTTGGGTGAAAACACTCCGAGGGAAGGCGAAGACTGAGAATTGGAAATCCCCGAAGCCCAAATAGCCGATGTGGGTTGTGGTTGTTGATCTGTGGGAGACACGCATCACTAGATCATGAAATTCGAGTGTAAGCATTGTAGAGAAAGTAAGGTTTTAGATTTGAAAACTTTGAAACCCGAATCGGTGAAGCAGATCACGACCATTGATTTGAAAGGGGCACGTGTCAACATATTGCGGAGATATAAGAGGGTGTGATCCAGAGAGAAGGAAGGAAAAGTGGTTGATATGAACCGTCAGTTTAGAAGCACCGTCAAGACCGTGAGATCGACAGTCATATCACATTGTAGGGATAGGAGGTGCTTTCATTTTAGAAATTTGAGAACGGGCCGCAATCAATACCACGGTTTCGGAAAAAGGACACATGGTGGCTCGAGGTGAATTGCGGGGAGAAAAAAAGTTTGGTTCCAAACCACTCTCGACCGCGCCCATAATTGCGCATTTACATGAGTTCATCATCCAAGGTCACATCAAGGAGGGGCTTATCAGAAAAGGACCTAGTGCCCAAACTCTGATATTTCGCAAGCGCAAAGAGGGAGGTCGCGGGTGCCATAGGACCTACACCAAAAAGCTGAAACGACATGTATTTAGATATAGAACGAGACCATCAAGGTTTCAGAGAGTTGTTTGACTCAAGAATCAGAGATCCTTGACCAGGAGGTCGTGCAGCCCTTAGGAAAGAAGGGGATCTACATCAAAGTGGTAGGTTCTTCCATATTTATGAAAGATTCCAAAGTCTTGTGTTGGTATTTGCATAATTATGAATCTTGCGATAATAGGACTCATAAACAACATGAAGTTTCCACATATAAGGTTTTCCTAAAATAACATCACAAACTTTGAGTGGGGAATCAGACATTAGCTCATATTTGAAGGGATTGATGTTGTAGGACAAGTGACATTGTTGGCTAGCATTAATGTCTCATCCTTGGATCAACCAACTAATGGTGTATGGTCGGGGGTGTGGCATCATTGGTAGATTCAATATCTTGATGACCTCTACTGATATCAAGTTCTTATGGTTCTTGAATGAAATGTAGTGGGTTCCCTTCTCTTGCGTTTGTGAATGGAAGAGGAACTCCCCCTCCTCAAGCTCCTCTTACTCGTTTGGTTGGATATTTTCGGTTACGATGGTAGCACTAGGTTCCATGTTCATGATCTACTTTCCATTATCCTTCTCCAAATCAAACTTTGAGTCAGGGTCCGGATATTTTTCTTTAAGATCAACCAATAATGACTTTTTTGAGTGGAATTCATCAGTGCTCTGCCAGGGGATTTTTTGGAACTCACACCATTTTCTATTGTCCTTCTTCATCTTCTCATTACCCTTCTTTTCATTCATCTTAGACTGGATATCTTGAGGTTTTTCTTCCTTTCCCCATCCCTTGTTATATGATTTAGGAATACCTTTTCCATGCTTTTGTTATTTCATATTTACATACCTGAACTCCCCCTTATTATGTTGCTTAAGTTTCTGCTTAATTTTGACATCATATTGATAAGCGACTCCCAGTGAGGATATTTCTAAGAAATCTGTCTCTCTTTGGATGTACCTATGTAGGCCACTATGCTACTTCAGAACCAGGTACCTCTAAGAGTATTTTATACCCAAATTTGAGCGTAAGGTATGGAATATGTTAGTCTATTCAGACACCGTCTAGTCTCTTTTCTAACACAAAATCGTCCATCTCATATAATAATCATCATAGTTTTTGATGGGGTAGAACTCCTCCTTGAGGGAATCAACAAATTTTTCCAGGTGGATCATGTCCCAAATTCCATAGACTTGTCTTAATTATGTCTCTCCAAGTAACATTACCACCAATATTTAACATGGGGGAGGGATTTAAGGAGAGGGAAGTTGATATCTTTATTGTCGGAAAAATTTTGAACCAAGTAATAGCCTTCCAATAGATTCAATTGTTTCTCCAAATCATCTACATCTATCTAACATTTAAATAAGGGGATATCAAGGTTAACTTGTACCATGAAGGGTGTCATACCTTTGAAATGGTTGCTTTTTGAAGGTTCCTCGCCTGTCATTGGCATTTGTTGAAGGATATCGGGGAATTTATCCATCATCTCATTTAATTGTCATGCGAGGCTTTACTTGAGAAACATTTTAAAAATATCTCTTTGTCTGTCGTCTCTATTTTATTTTACCATGGGAGGTTTCTTAGACTAGCGAGAGTGGTCCTCCCCAAGTGAAACTAGCTTGATACCCAACTCTCTATACTCTGACCTCATTAGCGACATTCATTGAGAAATAACAAGGAGACGACTACTTTGATGCCACTAATCCAAATTATATTGAGAAAGAAATGAGATTTAAAAAACTTATAATAGAGAACACATAAATACAATGAAACCCAACCTATATTAATGAATACAATAGTAGAATATTGTAGAACACAAATTGGTTAGAATGGTTGTAGCTTATCTCTTAAGAGAATGAGATGCCAGCTATGCTCATTCACAAAAAAAATACAACGGGTGGAAGAATGGCCTTTTAATGTAAAGAGGGAATCCTAAAGGTCCAAAACCATATCCCTAGGCGGTGAAGCACCAAAAGGTTTCCAAGCCCCAATGTGGTTAGTTGACACGTCAACTTCCCAAGGGTGTAACTTTTGCATACAATCTCTGTTTGGGGCGTTTAGTAGCTCATTGGAAAGCTCTAATTGAGAAGATTAATATTTGACAGGGCTTGGGGATGCCATAGGAACCCCAAGACCTTCGAGTGGTAAAAATAAATCACTTAGGGCCTCATAATGACCTCAAAATTTTAGGACCCGAAAATCATAACAAAAAAAAACAATATCGAAAACCTTGATGAACCGATGGAAGAGGTGGGTGGCTACTGATATCCACCTGGATAAAATTCTAATAAGGTTCACTCTACAAAGAAGAAAACCAAACAAGTATAATTATACTCTATCTAATTTCATATGCATATATTTTCTTTATGTAATCTTTATGCATATATTTTCTTTATGGATAGAATCTTGTTGGATGTAAATAGAAGATTGGTTCATATACCAATGTTGAAAAGTAAAAGAGAAGGTTGGTTTCCAAAGGATATTCCTAGGTTGAATGGTTAGGATTTGGTGAGATATTTCCCACATTTTCTATGCTAACATCTATTAGGTTTATGATGTTTATAGTAACAACCTTTGATTTAGAGATAGGAAAGATGGACGTGAAAACAACATTTCTACATGGTGACTTAAAGGAGGAGATCAATAGACATAGCTAGAGAACTACATTGAAAATGGTAAAGAGTCATTGGTTTGCAGATTAAAAATGTCTTTAGATGGTCAAACAATCTCCTACAATGAGGTACCCAAAAATTGATTCTTTTTTGTTGGGATGGGGATGTTTAAGATCTTAATCAAATCATTGCATGTATTACAAACATAATGGTGGTCATTTCCTTGTTATCACTTTGTATGTAGATGACATCTCATTTTTTTTGGTGATAATAAGGATGTGATTAATGATTTGAAGTCTCATTTTTCAACACAATTTGACATGAAGGACTTGGAAGCTACAAATTACATCTAAGGAATGGATATGATGAGAGATAAAGTGAACAAAAATCTTCAATTGAGCCAAAGTATGTGAACTCTGTACTATAGCATTTTTGCTTGGTATATTGCATACCATTGAGTGCTCAAATTTTTTTGGGATCTAAGATTTCAATTGAGAAGTGTCCTATAACACCCTCAAAGATGGAGGATATGGATTTTTTCCCTTATGCTAGTGCAGTTGGAAGTTTGATGTATGGATTGAGTGTGCTTTGGAGTGTGGCATTTTTTTTCTCTTGGAACCGTCTTGCCCATAGAATCGTATTTTTAATGGTTGTGTGTTTCTATGTTGTTTATCATTGTGGTTGTGTGTTTCTTTGTTGTTTATCATTGCAACGACATTTTTTTAGTGGTTGTGTGTTTCTAGGTTGTTTATCATTGCAACAACATTTATTTAGTTTTATGTACATTCTTCTCTCACTACTTATTGCAGGAAACATATTCTATACCTCTTATTCCTTATATTTATTTATAACTACCTAGGAAACCCTAACTATAACTAAAAGCTATCTACTTAGTAAATCCTTTTTATTAAGGTTACATCACATTTATTCAATAGTAACTACTCGATTGACCTTACGTAATAGTGGACGTAATCAATGGATATTCTTTAATAGTAAACCTAATCCACATTATATTAATTTACTACTTTTAAAAGTTTGAAAAGTATAAAGAAATTAAACTTGTAAGTAATAAGAATGAAATTAAATTACTCTTTAATATTTCAAAACATAAACAACTATGTGAGAAAATCATGTATGGATATAATTTTTAAAGTTAGATGTATAAATATGGTTTTGGTTAGTTGTTCTATAATTTGATTATAAAAATTTATATTGATTATTATGTTTTGTTGTTTTTGAATGTATAAATGGATTTAGATTCTACAGAATAATCTTTAACATACTGTTATTTTGGTGAACACTTCTGGTTCAGAAAATGAAATGCTAATCACTTAGAAGTGGCAATCACCTAGCCATTATAGGTTTTTTTAAGCAGAAAGGTGTATACCTATTGAAGATGGGCACAATTAATGATCTTTTAATTATAAAAACTAATATGATGGCTAGCAATTGAATATGCAGGCATATTCTTAGTATTCCTCCTAAATCAATGAATGAGATTTCATGTTCATAAATTTTTTGCATTTTTTAATGCTTTTTTCTTGTTTACTTTTTCACATTTACTTAATATGATTAATATTTTACTGCAATTATGATCAAGTAAAAGTAAATATGATCAAGTAAAAAAATAAACATGTAAACTGATGCCTTTATAATAGTGATGAAGTTAGTGGTTGAAATCACAACCATTGATTTATTGGGACAACTAAGAATATTCCATCAATATTTAATATTGTCCATACAAAACTGATTAATCACTAAAAACCTGTTAAATATATCCATTATCAATAAGTAGATATACACCTTTAATTAATTAAATGTCAATGTCAGAATATGTTAACATGAAAAACGTAAATAAAAATATTAGAATATGCTGATCTTTACGTCCTATTCTCGTCTTTGTTATTTCTTCTTATTTTTTCTGCCGATTATGTTGACAAAAGAACATGCTAACCAAATATGAGAATATGTTAATATGGAAAACGTAAATAAAAATATCAGAATATGTTAATCTTTACGTCCTATTCTCGTCTTTGTTATTTCTTCTTATTTTTTCTGCCGATTATGTTGACAAAAAGATAATGCTAACCAAACAAAGAAATCTGTGATTGGAATGCACTGAAAGAGTTACTCCATTTGCGTGTCACAGTGTGAATACGGAATTTGAATTTCAACGTGAGAATCTTAGACCTTCCGTAACTCGTCTGAGCAAGACGCACGTCTCACAGTGATTCACTCGCTTACGCAAAGGAGAAGAGGATGCGTGACTTCTCTGCAAGTGGATAACCATGGCAGGTGAGGTGATGACAGAGGAACTCGGGAATAATTGGCCACAGAAGGAAGCAGTTAAATTCCATCGATTTCACTGAGGTGGGAGTATGACAGTACAGATAGCGAAAGGCGCAGACGCAGACGCTGACGCATTTGTGATTCACCTTGTCTATTTATTCCCCCAACCCATATTCCCTCAGCCGAGTGGTAAGTTTAGGGATTCGAACAAAAGGCCGGAGAAGCAATGGGGACACTGTTGACAGCAGAGGAGACGATACGCAGCGATCAGAATAGCACTCGTGATGTAAGGTCTCATGGGAGACTAATTTCCAATGGAATCAATTATCTTCAAAATATACCAGACGGTTATATCAGACCTCCCAGTGAGAGGCCAAGATTGAACGAGGTGGTTTTATCGGACTCTATTCCCTTGGTGGATCTTGAGGATTTTGATAGCTCTGCCAGGCATATCGTGATTCGTAATATTAGACATGCTTGTCAGCAACATGGAATTTTTCAGGTGCTTTTTCTTTCCAATTATATTATGATACTACGTATAAGCATGCTCAAATTAACATGGATCCCTCATATGTTATGATATTCCATTTAATCAGGTTCAAATTAATATAAAGTAAATAATACACACAAAGGGTAGGGTATATGTGTTTAGTAGTCAAATAGTGGCAAGGAGGTTTTTTTTTCCCACAAACTAGAGGAACGAGGTGTTAGACACCAATTTGTTTTGATTTTTGGTTTTAAAATCACCTTCAAATCAAATTATTCTTATCATTATTATAATTGAAAACTTATTATATAATATTTCTAAGCAAATTTATTACCATTTCTAAATATGTGAAATTTATTACCATTTCTAAATTATACTCAGAGTAAACTTAATATATATCAATTTTAACATGGCTACATCACTCAAATAATATGACAAGTGAAAATGAACTTTTGCAGTTACTCTTCATACTTTTTTATAACCATATTATATAACTGTACATGTTAATAATAATAATAATAATCTATTTTTAAGGTCACAGCTAAGCCAGCATATCAAATTGGTGTATGAGATTCCCTTGTTTGTGGGACAAGGGATTCTCTTCGTCCAAGGATTTGACTGGTAAAGTCTACGCTCTTAAGAAAAAACAGACGTTGTTAACCATTAGGCCCACTCAAACTGTATTATTAATATTGATAAAATACACATCAATACTGTAAAATGTTACATCAATTTTATTTCTACTTATTTTTCATGATATCAAAGTAAGTCTAAATCTGAACTTCACTTCAATGAATTCATCATTGAAGAGTCCAGATATAGAAGATTGGTTATGCAGAAGAAGATTGGCCTCGAAAGTCGTATATGCAGGGCGTAGCAGCAGTAATGAAAGCACTGACCATCCAAGGGACCACGAGGGTTTCCGTATTTCCGTATCCGTTTAAAAATATGGCCGAAGCCGAAGCACAATTCCATCAAGTCCAAATGAGATTTTGGATGAAAACCCAAAGAAAGGGGGAGACAGTTTGGATGAAAACGCAAAGAAAGGGGGAGACAGATTTTGATATGAAAGAAGGCCCAGTACAGGCCCTGGTTTAAAATATGATCAGAGGAACGGATCTGCCGTCCGAAAGAGCGCAGATCAGTCAAGACCTGCAAAGCCTCGAAGAAATACTAGTTTGTGGAGGCTTTGGCTCGTCACCATTGGAGAAATCGAAAATTTGATGATGATAGGCTGGAGCATTTAGAAATGTTTATTTATTTTTAAAAGAAGCCGTGGAGAAATATTTTATTTTATTTTTAGCGAAGGCAGTTTATAAAAAGTGTTTAATTTTTAAAAGAGGTAGTAAGATTTGTATTTCTCATCCATAAAAGAAATAAAGTGAGTAAAGTTAAAAAATACGAAAATCTGTTGATGGAGGATTTCTGTTGAAGGGGAAGTGAAGTTATTTTAAATTTTTTTGTAGATTTATATACAATAGATGTAAAGGGGATTTATGGTTGCCACTAACACTAGTGAGTGTATAGTAGTGGAGGTAATACGAAGGTAAAGTAAATTCAAGAGGAAAACAGATGGCGTTGAGTTTTATGGAACATGGCTTTGAGTTTTATGGAAAAGGCATGGTGATTATTTTGGTAATTATTAAGAAAGTTATTAAGAGTAAAGCAAGTTCAGTGTGAATTGAAGAAGTAGATTTTCAAGAGTGAATAGTTTGCAAGATAGAAGATCAAGGTTTTCAGTGAGAAGTTTGCAAGATAGAAGATCAAGGTTTCCATGGAGAAGAAGGTGATCACTATATAGGTACGAAGGTGTTAGTAGATGTGTTAGGGCGTAACCAGGATTTCCCAGGTGGTCACCTATCCCAAGACACTTCTGGCTCAAGCACGTTTAACTGTGGAGTTTTCCCCACAATCAAGTCCATTTAGCTTGCTACCTCATTTGCAAAACCTTAGCAAGTATTATGCCTTATGAACTACCCAGTTAAAACTCCCTTGACTCTTATTATTTATAAAAGATAAGTGTTGAGAAAAATATTTAATTACATCCTTAACTAGTTCGGTAACTTCTTACATGGTATCCAACAAATTGTGCTTTGTTGCCATCCAACCAACTGGACTACCAGACAGGGTTATAGGTGCGTGGTGTGTTAATATAATAAGGTGTTTTTCATTCAAGGGCAGGAGGAAGGATGCCTTCTTTGTTCCGAATAAAGCAACCTGATTGGATATGCCATATCGCTAGATTGCCTTACAGGTCAGGGCCTTGGAACTCGGGACACGAAATAAAACGAGGCCGTTTCACCATGCATGCAGAACTGGAAGAAAAACCCAATTTCTATATCTCCCGTCCCTGGTTCGGACTGGGCCCACTCGTGACGACTCGTTCTGTGGGTCGTCGCCTTCCTCTTTTCATTATTTTCTCGCTGCAGAGTCATAGATTTCTTTCAATTTCCTTCCCTCCCGTACTCAGCCCTCCCTCCATTCACTCACTATCGTCCACAGCCCTGAGCATATAACGGCCCGTCCCCCCCAAATGAAATACCACACATCGTTTTCCCTCTCGGTTCCCGGAGCCGAGTCATATAGTGCAGCTTGGGAGCCTGACAAGGCCGATGGTAATTAGATGACTGGCGCCTAGAAATTCTTTACGTAAAGCATCTACGTCGGCATAATCTTATTAGGACCTCGTCTCATACTTCTCTTTATGGACTTATATGCCCTCCCTCCTTTACGATAACAGTTAAGCGCCCGGCAACCGGGATGTTCAGGTGTCTAGCAAGGCAGGCCCCAGGGCTGGCTTAAGCAACAGGAAGTTACGCCGGGCTATGGGATGCCGGGCTGGAACTTTGCTTTTCTTTTATGCTTCTGCGTGCACTGCTTCTTTCTTTAGATCCAGAGGTGGAAGTGAAACGATCAATGTGCCTGGTTTTTCGACTGGATCAATTGGATCATCAATGACTGGGACGATGACTAGACTGAAAATAGAAAACTCTTTGGCAAAACATAAACTATGTATCTTACCCATAGATTCGAATCATTGGGAAACTGCATGGTATTTAATTTTTGCTATCCTTAAACCACTCCGACAATTAACCCCTCAGACAATTGCTTGCCGATCAATTCGAAGTTGTGAACACTTGAACTATTTACAGTTTGAAGCATGCAATCAAAATCTACGTCGTAGATAATTATGTTTTGCGTATGAGAATGCCTTGTTTCTCTCCTTGTAGTGTAGTGTAGTGATGTAAATATATATAATTTTGGATAGACCAGTGCACTGCGGTCGGAGAAACAAGGCTTACTGGATGTTAGGTTTTTTTCCAGAGAAGCCATGCTCTGAAAGTTTTGAATAATCAAAGACAAAATATGTAAAGAAATTGAAACTTGAAAGTAAATTGACAAATACATAACAGTCGATTTCATACACCTAAGTGCTTTGTAATGTGTGTTCAGATTGTAAATCACGCAGTGCACGAGACGGTGACCCAGGGAATGCTGGACGTTTCTAGAGAATTCTTCTCTATGCCTGCGGAATACAGAGCGCATTTGTATTCCGAGGACCCCTCTCGCGTTGTACGCCTGTCAACTAGCTTTAACGTCCAGAAAGAGAATGTTTTCAATTGGAGGGACTTCCTGAGACACCATTGTTATCCTTTGGAAGATTATATTGATTCTTGGCCTGCAAAACCTGCTGCTTACAGGTGCATATAACAAAGCTTCCATTTACTGAATCCTCGGAATTTTTTATTTCATCTGTACTACCAACTATAGTAACTCGGTGTTTTATGTGAAAATGCAGAGAAGTTGCTAGTAAATACTGCACGGAGGTTAGAGCATTGATTTTAAAATTACTAGCTCTCATATCAGAGAGCCTCGGATTGGAACCGGACTTTCTGAATAAAGCTCTTGGAAAACACGGCCAACATATGGCAATAAATTATTATCCTCGCTGCCCAAACCCAGAGCTCACCTATGGCTTACCGAGTCATACAGATCCTAACGTTCTCACGGTTCTTCTTCAGGACCAAGTATCAGGCTTACAATTGCTGAAGAACGGAAGATGGGTTGCAGTTCCCCCCATCCGAAACGCCTTCGTTGTCAACATTGGAGACCAATTACAGGCATGTTATGTTATATCAAATTGCTTTTAGGAAGGGTTATTTTTCTCGTAAACAGACAATAGGTTTTATCTATCAATTTGGTATCAAATGTTTTATCTATGAATTTGGTGCCTTTGTATGTTGCAAAGATCAGTCTGATCAGTGTAGGTCTATAATACACACACACATATATATATATATAAAGCAAGTTGTTTAATTCTGTGATGATATGGCTCTTCTATCTGTTACACACATATATATATATATATATATAATTGTTTAATTCTGTGATGATATGGCTCTTCTATCTGTTTCAGGTTTTGAGCAATGGAATATACAAAAGCGCAATCCACCGCGCAATAGTGAACCCCTCGCAATCTCGTATCTCTATTCCAACGTTCTACTGCCCTTCTCCTGATGCAGTGATTAAACCCGCTGATTCATTAATAAACCCTGTTAATCCTGTTCGTTACAGAAAATTCACCTACCAAGAATATTATCACAAGTTCTGGAACGAAAGTCTGGACGGTAAGACCTGCTTGGATTATTTTACTGTTATTGATACCAGTAGTCCTGCAAAAGATGAAGCCATCAGCCATAACATCGATGGGTTCACATTGCAAGATGCACCCATCTGATCTCTAGTGCTCCAGCGTACAAAACAGAAGAAAGTTCAAAACATTTTTAGCGGTGCACATGGTGTTGACTTGAAGTGAGTTTACTGCCTGTTTGTCTGTTTTCATGAATTGTGAACGGTAAAAGGAAGGCGCGAGGAAGATTACGCTGGTCGCATACGGGCTATTCCCGTAATTGCAGATCTTTCTTCCCAGGCGCGAGGATTTCTTCCCAGGGGTTGCATGCAGATCTTTCTTATCTTGCTTTACATTTGAATAGTAGAACGTTAAACTGTTATTGTTATTGTTTGCACTTCTAACAATAAATGAGTATTCTAAGAGATCGCTGTACTTATAACAATAAATGGGTAATAACAATAAATGGTTATTCTAAGACAACATTTATATACAAAATTTCAGTAATACCAATTTTCAAATTGTATTCATAACAATAAATAGGTATAAGGATGATTTTAAGGATGAAAATTTATTTTAAAATGTATAAACCTTACTAATTCTTCATATGCCAACTATAAATGTTTGGCTATATTTTTGTAAAAATATTCAAATTTTTAAGGATTTTATATAGTTTTAATAAAATTTTGGTGATTTTTAACGTAAAATAATTTTATCCTATAGAATTTGGGCTAATCATTTTTAAAATAACTAATCTCGATTTTGGAAAAACTATGAAAACGTAAATAATTTTATCCTATAGAATTTGGGCTAATCATTTTTAAAATAAAAAATCTCGTTTTTGGAAAAACCATGAAAAATTAGCCTATGGACAAAATTTAACCCCTAAAATCATCTATGATGGATATGAACATGATTCCTTCAAGATTCAAAAATTATCTCTATTTTAATGGACTTTCACTTCTTCCTTAATATAGGTTACTTTGTATTAAATTGAATAAATCACACATTGCATGCTCACATAAAACCTAACATCATATGATCACATAAACCTAACATCATATTGCCATGTCCATTTTTTAAGTGTCATTTTGGTAAAGCTTTTTAAAACTTGGAACTAGGAAGTAGTGGTTTATTAGACAGTTGACATGTCATTTACTATTCATAATTAATGGTTAAGCTCTTATAATATTATGGGAAAATTCCCTAAATAACAAAAATAGAAAGAAGTAACTATGTTTGAAAATGAAATAAAGAGAATGAATAAGAAGTCTTTTCACCCAGGGCAACTTCCTTTTACAATATATCAAATGCACAAATGAGATTATATTTAAAACTAGGTCTCCTTGGTATATGTAGGAGACAAATGGTACATTTATGATTTTCCTTTCATTAATCTATGGTAAAATAGTCTAAATTGAGATGTTGTCATCAATAACCTTCTTTAAACAAGAAATATGGAAAAATGGATGTACATGTGAAGATGGAGCTAACTCCAATTTGTAAGCCATACTTCAATCCTTTGCAACACCTTATAGAGATCACATCACTTGGGTGCTAATTTATTGTCCTTCCTCCATTGCTTGAGGGACACCAGTTTGTATGGTTGTAGCCTAAAAAATGTTAGAAAAACAGGACCGCCGAGCAATAAAATAAAACAAATGCGGAAACAAAACACAGAAGATACACAATACAAGAGAGACACAGATTTACGTGGTTCATCCAGTGTGGGCTACGTCCACCAGAGAAATTGCCAGGTTATTTCTTTATTATTATCCAGCAAAATGAAGGGATACAACCTACAACAAAACCCGTTGTAACTTCCTCTTCTTTCTCT
>CBVK0100603716.1:0-16597 GCA_900067695.1 Picea abies | reverse complement strand
ATGAGTCATTGTTGATGATTAGTTTACACATGATTGGTATATACTTGGTACATGGTCGGATGCACTTGTTTATGGTATAGGTTGATTGGAGGTTGTTTGGCATAGGTTGGTGCATGGTTGATGCAATTGTTTATTGTACAGATTGATATTTTTTGAGGATTGTTACTTCATCTCAGTTGGTGCGGAGAATGTAAGTTGATTCTTGCATGAAGAGTTGGTTCTCTTGTAGATTTGTACTCTATTCAGTTGTTGCTAAAAACCCCCCATATTGAAGTCCATAATAAAAAGAAAAATTGTAGATACATCTTGTGTTCCTTGTGTTCCTTGTGGAGATGATTTGTTGATGATATATTGCTGATATATGTTGTTGATATGTAACGACCCTGCTTAAATAGATGTATAGGATTATTAATTATAATTAATTAATAATCTAACTGTCCTAAAAGTTAGCTAAACAATAATTATTTCATAAATAACATTAATTAATTAGTTATTATTAATTACTTGTTCATGATTGTGAAGGATTAATTCATTATTAATTGACTCATTAATTAATCAAGTAAAGAATTAAAGGGGGTTAATAAATTATATTGTTAAATTAAAGCTTACGTATTCTGGAAGGGATAGGACATTAAATATAAGATAAGATAATAAATACGAAAGGATGAAATAATAAATAAAGGGGATAAGGAACATGAATAATGGGATAAGGAGCATTAACTACGAAAGGATAAGATAATTAATAAATGGATAAGGAAATTAATGAAGGAGGGGGAATTCGGTGAAGGGGCAATATGATAGGGAGAGCCTTAGGGTGGAGGGCATTCTTTTTGGAAGGGGATTACCATTCTACAGGAAAATTTTGGAGGTTTCTCTTGGATTTGCACAGGAGTTGATTTCTGTAGTCAGTAAGGTTTAGTACAGGGGCATCGGTTTGCTGGAGGTTTTGGGCACGGGGGCTAGGATATCCATATGATATCCTAGAGCTAGGAAGTTGTCCTAGTTGGCAGGGTGGAACAAGTTTTGGGCAGTGTTGGATCCAGTTCAGCAACAAATAACCAAATCGACAGAGGAATTAGCATCATACCAAGGTATTTTAAAATTATGTATTTGTTTTATTTTGTTATAAAATTTTATTATTTGTTGATCAATTTAAAATTCGTATGTGCTCAATTAAAAGGAATTATTGCATTTTCTGAAATCAAGTAGCAGTTACTGTTTTGTTTGATTAATTATTTGACGTTAAATTTGTTCGGCTACTACACATGGTATCAGAGCTTTTGTTTGAAATTTGGGCCTGACGGCCAAAACTCCAAGCTCTAACTCTAGCTATGCCTAACCTACAAACCAAACACAAAAATTTTAACAAAAATATAAAAATAAATGCAATACGAATTGAAAATGTAAAAAACAAATTTACCAAAGTAAAACAAGCGACTAGGGTTGTTACAATTACAAAGGTTGATTTATAGTAAATAACCCGCACAAGAGCCTAATTCAAATGTGTTGGGAAAGTTGTTTGAATTAGACATTCAAAGCAAGATTCAGCCCGGCTCAAAACAAAAACTGTGGCAAAGATCAAGCAAACAATAATATAGGCAAAGTGAGCATTAAATTACATAAACTTCAAAAATAAAGAAAACAACAATATAGGAAAAGTGAGCATTAACTTGAAAATGTTGTATGTTGCACAAACTTCAAAGAATGATAAACAAATCTTGTTGACACTGTACAAGACCTGGAAAGATATGACTCAAATGTCTCTGACTAAAAGCTAGTGTATTTAACTGTTGCAAGTAAAATATGCAAGAAGAGAACTTAGAAAAATTAAATATTGGAATCAATCATGCTAATGACAGAGAGTTCAGGAGCTCAGAAAGAATCATTTCAGAGAATAGTATTAATTTACCATTGGCATTAGAGGTTAATAGTCGAAGGGGGAAATCAATCTGTAGATCCATATATAGAGCGTGAAGACTGGAATTTGAGGCATAAAACAGGAGACTGTATCAATTTTGACCAAGGAAGATGGAATTCCCCCTGGTTACATTATCATAAACATTAAGGAACATTGCAGAGATCCGTTTGATTCAAATGAAAAATACAAATGCTACGAGAACTTTGGCTAATAACTATGGACGAATATCAATTTTCAAGTAAAAAAAAGCTAAATTTAAGGGCATCTTTGAGCAAAAAAAAAATGGGACTTTGTCAGGCCCTCATTAATTCGCTTGAGACTTGTTGAGTCACCCACCGAAACCAGAAAGGATACGACAAATAACAGAAAATTATACGCCCTTCATGAAAATTCCCCAAACAACCCTTTAAAATATTAAGATTTATAGGGCTATGAATCTAGCTGAACTATGGTAGACGCCAAGGCAACCTGAAAACAAGTTTCATAAAAGATCAAATTGAGCAACATAAGTTGCAAGTACTTCTGGAAAATCCTTCATAGACTCTATGAAGAAAAGATATGAATACTTCAAAACTTTCTGAAGAACACATCCTTCACACTCTCTGAAGTGACCCAACTTCAAAGTTTGAATAAATTACAAGCAAATTCACTGACAAACGTGTTGTGTATCTGGATGAATATCAAAAAAATTTGTAGGACAACACTCAATACACTCCCGCTTTTCATCAAGGGTTAAAGTATCCATCAAATTTTCATTAAAGTGAATATCAGGCTCATACATGACAGTAATTGTTGCCATTGGTGACCATTTTGCGTGGTCCTTACCAATGCCCTTTTTCGCTATCGCATGAAGCCTCAATTCTTGGCCACGTCAAAGTTTCACAATGATTATGCCCCTTTGTTAAGAGGCATAGAAGACGTTCATATCGGTAGCACGGTCCACGACAACGATGGGATTATCTCTCATATCGGAAGACACAATATCTAAGCTCATGACATCTAGGTTTTGATCGCCATCGTATTTCACTTTGAGCTTAAACTCCATCGAACAATAATGGCACTAGGCATCCCCATCGCAGGTGTCACAGTCACGGGAGAATCGCATGTTTATGGTGCATGCACTAATGAGTGGAATTAAACCGAGCCTGTGTTCAAGGAACTCGTCGTTGAGGACCTGGTCCTGAACTCGAGATGTCTTTTCTCATCATCTTTCTTTTTTCCTCCCATGAGATTTCATTTCGGCATGAGAGATCTTTTGTCCTCAAGAAAAACAAGATTGAGACCCAATTCATTGTACCCTGACCTCGTTGGGCACATGCATTAAGACAACAAGGAGAATACCACTCTTATACCACTAATCCATATTTTATGAGCATAATGAAATGAATAAAGATTATGAACATATGCTTAACACACAATAACAAATATACAATAAAACTGGTTTTCTATTCAATAAAGATATAATATGAAACTGTAAAGTGCAGCGGATAACAAGCTTGCTAGAATGGTGGTGGATTTATCTCTAAGAAGAGATGTGACAGATGCACTCATTCAAAATAACATGATTACAATGAGGCTCTCAAGGCCTTTTTTCAATAAACAGGAATGTCAAAACCCTAGACTTAAAAGAACCTAACCCTAGGAGATGAAGTGCCAAAAGTCATGTGGGCCCCGTTTGGGTAAATTAGTACATCAACTTCTTAGTGTCGTAACTTTTTCATACGATCTCCATTTTAGGTGCATGATAGCCCATTAGAAAGGTGTAACCAAGAAGAACTATTTTTTACTAGCCTACATCAGTGCCTTTGGCAATCACTTGGGCCCTAGATCCCCAAAAAATGTCATTTAGGGCCTCAAAATGAACCTAGAAGTTTGGAACCCAAAAAACTACCAAGGTGGAGAACTATTTTTTGAGTCAGTGTAATAGGTGGGTAGCCACTGATATACACTTGGACCAGGCTAGTAGGCCAAGTATGCATGCAAACCTTCACGCCCTGAACATCCTTATGAATCCCAAAGGGTAAATGGGACAGTCCCAAACTAGACATAAGCATCTGTGCTAGGATGGTCAGACACAATAGCACCAGAGAAAAAATAGGAGGGTACAGTAAAAGATGTCATCGACCGACTAGAGGTATATGTTGAAGATAGATAAATGGAGGTTGGAACCTTGAGTCAACCACCGCAGTGAAATGAAAAAATAGGCCATAGCAATATCACCACACAAACAAGATGAAACAACCATAGTCTTGTCACGCATTTCGAAAGGGTTGCACACCACGCCTAACCTTTCAGGGTGTGTGGAAATACTATGATACTAGGACCACGATGTGGCCAACGTAGACAAGTTCCCTGAATTTGCAAGGAAAGTCTACCTGGGTAGCATGGGTACAAGACTCTTTGACAATCCAATTTTGAAACCAAAACAGTGGGCAACCAGACTGGCCAACACTGAGATTCTAAATATTTTGGGCATCACACATTGTGGAAGGGGCCATGATGTAGACAACTTCTTTAAGTAGATGATGGAAGTCACCCACAATGGGTACCTATGGGTGGAAGAACATGTCTCTATAGACGTCGATATCATTGCTTTTATTATAGGGATTCCATATCGGGGGCATAATCCTGCACATTACCTCGATGACAAGACAAAGGAAAAGTCATTGGTGGAGGAGATGAAGAAGATATATGACACAAAAAGAGGATATTGCAGAAAAATCATCCAAGGAATCAGTGACGCAATGACAAGGTTGGCCACCAAACTCATGGCATGCAAGTTGCTCACAATGTGCCACAAGGAGGAAGTCCCTAGTAGGGTCGTCGTGGCTGCAACATAGTGTGTGGAGTGCACTCTTCTCATCTAGGGCCCGTACTTATTAAACTTATTCCTTGAGGACTGCATAGATGCATAGGACTTGGGGACAGAGTTTCATTACTCTTGGCTACTCATATTGACCACGTTGATCAAATGGAGAGAGCCCCAATACACATACTTTTGAGAAAAAAATAGTCATTTCCACGCAGTGCAGTACACATCATTGGAAATCACTATGGACGCAAAAAATCAAAAGTACAAGTGAAAGAATGTTCACGGGGTATTGCAATGACCTCCAAGAAATCATTGCCAACGCTTGGAGGATTATTCCAAAAGTGGTCGCACAATATCGGTACATCACCTACTTTAAAGAAACAAACCATGCCTTATGGATCCAAGCATGAAGGGATCCTGAGAAGGAATGGATACAACTACACTACTATGTCAAGGAAGAGGATGTAGAGATGGCCATCAGAGATTGGAAATATCATTGAATAATTCCAGTTCTTACTCAAGAGATTCCCACATGTAAGGAGGTTGATGCAAGGTAGGATTGGACACTTTACAGAGCTAAAGTTGGGCCCATGAAGCCAAAGCCAAGTCAGATGTTAGAACAACAAAAGAAAGGGGGTGTGCCAAAAAAATGTACCTAGTCCAAAAAAAAGTACACCATCCAGGTAGCAATAGAATTGGAAAAATGGGATGAGACAACACAAGGAACCAAATCAAGTGCTACCCAAAATAAACAAGGCCAGACGAAGAGGCTGATCATACAAACTGGGTGTTGGATCATGTTTTCATTGATGCCAATGGTTTGATTGATTCATGTCAAGTGATTGATTGATGTCAAATGATTGATTGATTGATGATTGATGTAATATAATATGTATTGTCCTTGATGAGAATGTATAGATGAAGATGGATCAATGAGTTTTCATTGATACATGATGAAGATGGATCAATGTGGTTTCATTGGTATATGATGCATTGTTGGAAAAATGTATATATGACTCATTATTGTCTTATCATGATTGATAAGGTGCACAAACAGATGAACTCCAAAGTGGTCCCCTTATGGTGAAAACCCTCATGGGAAGACGCTTTCTGGATTGAGTTATCCTAGAAGAATGGTTGGAGGACCCATGCGTATATGTGGAATAATAAGATGAATATCAAGGAAATTGTTGGTGAAAATATCCTATATGGATATTTCTTGTCATGTCATTTCCGGTGGTATGTGGAGCTTCACATAATTCCTCACGGTTAGAGAGTTATGGCCATGAGAAGTTGGAGACCCCAGGTTTGGGTAATGGACCCAAGTCTGTTTGATGCGTAATGGTATGAGTTATGATATATTTTCAGATCATACTATTCTATATGGATAGTACATGTCATGCCATTTCTGGTGGTATGTATAATGTCACATAACTCCTCACAATTTGAGAGTTATGGCCTTACGAAGTTGGAGGACCTGCATATGTCATTTAGAAGCCCCAAAAGATCAAAGTAATCAAAGTGGT
The DNA here is from genome assembly GCA_900067695.1 of Picea abies. NCBI lineage: Eukaryota > Viridiplantae > Streptophyta > Pinopsida > Pinales > Pinaceae > Picea > Picea abies. The sequence continues at coordinate 10,341 of CBVK0100603716.1, read as the reverse complement.
TTAAGAGATTTTAAAAGGTAAATAATAAAGTGAAGTGATGACTGTATTATAATTCAAATTGAATACAAAAAAATTATTTCAATAATAAATTTAATGGAGATTAGAAGTGGACCCAACCCTAAAATAAGGAAAGTGGGCCAAGTGACCTAGAAAATGTTTTTAAGGAAGCTACTTGGAGAGTATAAATAAGAGGCAAGGTTCTCTCATTTGAATCAAACTTGACCATATTGAATATCTATAGGTGTCTAAGGTAAAAAAAGGATATCTAATCTTAAATTCTAAGGAAAGTGAAGAAAAGAAGGCCGGAATGCAAGGAAATATAAATTATTTTGATCGTGTTTTCTAAGGTATGTTATTTATAGGTCGTCTCACCATTTTCGCTATAATTTTTTTTCTATAATGATTCAGATCCTAAAATTTCTATGCAAGTGATAAAACATATCCATGTATCTTTGGTTAAAAATTCAGCTTGTGGGTCGTTGTATTTTGGGAGTTACAGTCCATGGAAAATAGGGTTTGTGGCCAGTCCCGAAAATAGTTAAAATCAGATGTTTTAGGTAAAAACATCATAATGTATTCATAACAGATCCAAATTCAGTCAGACCAACTGTGTTGGTTAGGGTAAATTATGTATCATTCTATGTAATAGTTTAAGATAATTTGAATATTTTTGGTGGGGCACGCTCTACAAGGTCACTCTCTAGAATAAGCCAGAATTCAACAAGGTATGCCATTTTTTCTATAACTCCTTTTCTGAGAGGTTCCAAGTAGTGCCACTTGGAGGAATTTCATAAAACACACTGAAGAACATAGTATATCAGCTTCAGATATTTATACATTACAGGTTCAAAGTTATGATTACTTCAAGTTAGGGTTGGCATGTGAGACTAAAGAAACGTTTGATGAAAATGCTAGTCTCTTGTTTTGAAAGTTAAGGAAGGTTTGCAGGAATGTGATCATATACATCAGGTCTATTACAGAGATAGAAATCAGATTTGGATGATGAAATTGATGAGGGCTTTTGGTTAAGGTACATGTTGAGAACATGGTTGAGACAAGTAGTTGATGAGTTGGCACATACATGAGGTGTACAATTGAAGATGTTGGTACATATTGATGAGTCATTGTTGATGATTAGTTTACACATGATTGGTATATACTTGGTACATGGTTGGATGCACTTGTTTATGGTATAGGGTGATTGCAGGTTGGTTGGCATAGGTTGGTGCATGGTTGATGCTCTTGTTTATTGTACAGATTGATATTTGTTGAGGATTGTTGCCTCATCTCAGTTGGTGGTGAGAATGTAAGTTGATTCTTGCATATAGAGTTGGTTCTCTTGTAGAGTTGCACTCTATTCAGTTGTTGCTGAAAAACCCCCGGATTGAAGTCCATAATAAAAAGAAAAATTGTACATACATCTTGTGTTCCTTGTGTTCCTTGTGGAGATGATTTGTTGATGATATATTGTTGATATATGTTGTTGATATGTAACGACCCTGCTTAAATAGATGTATAGGATTATTAATTATAATTAATTAATAATATAACTGTCCTAAAAGTTAGCTAAACAATAATTATTTCTTAAATAACATTAACTAATTAATTATTATCAATTACTTGTTCATGATTGTGAAGGATTAATTAATTATTAATTGACTCATTAATTAATTAAGTAAAGAATTAAAGGGGGTTAATAAATTATATTGTTAAATTAAAGCTTACATATTCGGGAAGGGATAGGACATTAAATATAAGATAAGATAATAAATACGAAAGGATAAAATAATAAATAAAGGGGATAAGGAACATGAATAATGGGATAAGGAGCATTAACTACGAAAGGATAAGATAATTAATAAATGGATAAGGAAAGTAATGAAGGAGGGGGAAGTTGGTGAAGGGGAAATATGACAGGGAGAGCCTTAGGGTGGAGAGCATTCTTTTTGGAAGGGGATTACCATTCTAAAGGAAAATTTTGGAGGTTTCTCTTAGATTTGCATAGGAGTTGATTTCTATAGTCGGGAAGGTTTAGTACAGGGGCACCGGTTCACTGGAGGTTTTGGGCACGGGGGCTAGGATATCCATATGATATCCTAGAGCTAGGAAGTTGTCCTAGTTGGCAGGGTGGAACAAGTTTTGGGTAGTGTTGGATCTAGTTCAGCAACAAATAACCAGATCGACAGAGGAATTAGCATCATACCAAGGTATTTTAAAATTATGTATTTGTTTTATTTTGCTATAAAATTTTATTATTCATTGATCAATTTAAAATGCGTATGTGCTCAATTAAAAGAAATTATTGAATTTTCTGATATCAAGTAGCAGTTACTGTTTTGTTTGATTAATTATTTGACGTTAAATTTATTCGGCTACTACACATGGTATCAAACCTTTTGTTTGAAATATGGGCCTGAGGGCCAAAACTCCAAGCTCTAACTCCAGCGACGCCTAACCTACAAACCAAACACAAAATTTTTAACACAAATATAAAAATAAATGCAATACGAATTGAAAATGTAAAAAACAAGTTTACCAAAGTAAAACAAGCGACTAGGCTTGTTACAATTACAAATGTTGATTTACAGTAAATAACCCGCACAAGAGCCTAATTCAAATGTGTTGGAAAAGTTGTTTGAATTAGAGATTCAAAGCAAGATTCAGCCCGGCTCAGAACAAAAACTGTGGCAAAGATCAAGCAAACAATAATATAGGCAAAGTGAGCATTAAATTGCATAAACTTCAAAAATAAAGAAAACAACAATATAGGCAAAGTGAGCATTAACTTGAAAATGTTGTATGTTGCACAAACTTCAAAGAATGATAAAAAAATCTTGCGGACACTGTACAAGACCTGGCAAGATATGACTCAAATGTCTCTGACTAAAAGCTAGTGTATTTAACTGTTGCAAGTAAAATATGCAAGAAGAGAACTTAAAAAAATTAAATATTGGATTCAATCATGCTAATGACAGAGAGTTCAGGAGCTCGGAAAGAAGCATTTCAGAGAATAGTATTAGTTTACCATTGGCATTATAGGTTAATATTTGAAGGGGGAAATCAATCTGTAGATCCATATATAGAGCGTGAAGACTAGAATTTGAGGCATAAAACAGGAGACTGTATCAATTTTGACCGAGGAAGCTGGAATTCCTTCTGGTTAGATTATCATAAACATTAAGGAACATTGCAGAGATCTGTTTCATTCAAATGAAAAATATGAATGCTACGAGATCTTTGGCTAATAACTATGGATGGATATCAATTTTCAAGTAAAAAAAAGCTAAATTTAAGGGCAACTTTGAGCAAAAAAAAAATGGGACTTTGTCAGGCCCTCATTAATTCACTTGAGACTCGCTGAGTCACTCGGCGAAAGAAGAAAGGATCCGACAAATAACAGAAAATTATACGCCCTTCATGAAAATTCCCCAAACAACCCTTTAAACTATTAAGATTTACAGGGCTATGAATCTAGGTGAACTATGGTAGACGCCAAGGCAACCTGAAGACAAGTTTCATAAAGATCAAATTGAGCAACATAAGTTGCAAGTACTTCTGGAAAAGCCTTCATAGACTCTATGAAGAAAAGATATGAATACTTCAAAACTTTCTGAAGAACGCATCCTTCACACTCTCTGAAGTGACCCAACTTCAAAGTTTGAATAAATTACAAGCAAATTCACTGACAAATCTATTGTGTATCTGGATGAATATAAAAAAAATTTGTAGGACAACACTCAATCCACTCCCGCTTTTCATCAAGGGTTAAAGCCTCCATCAAATTTTCATTAAGGTGAATATCAGGCTCATACATGAAAGTAATTGTTGTCGTTGGTGACCATTTTGCGTGGTCCTTACCAATGCCCTTTTTGGCTATCGCACGAAGCCTCAATTCTTGGCCACATCGAAGTTTCACAATGATTATGCCTCTTTGTTCAGAGGCATAGAAGATGTTCATATTGGTAGCACGGTCCATGACAATGATGGGATTATCTCTCATGTCGCAAGACACAAGATCTAAGCTCATGAAATCTAGGGTTTGATCACCATCGCATTTCACTTTGAGCTTAAACTCCACCGAACAATAATGGCACTAGGAATCGCCATCGCAGGTGTCGTAGTCGCGGGAGAATCTCATGTCCATGGCACATTCACTGATGAGTGGAATCAAACCGAGCCTATGTTCAAGGAACTCATCGTTGAGGACCTGGTCCTGAACTCGAGATCGTTGTGGAAGCATCTGAAATGAACCAGCCATCGGGAGAAGACATGGAGAAGAGATATCGAAGTGAGCATGAATGAGATTTTGTGTTTTACAATAGATCAGGTTATACTTATTGTTGATGGAGTAGGTTATACTTATTTTTTATTGAATGAAGAAGCTTGAACCCCCTCTCACTTCCGGTTGGGCACAGTTCCTCTTCTCTTCTTTACAAAATAGCCAGCCATCTTATTCTCGCACCAATGCCATTGTGAGACTACCATAGATTATAGCACCCAATAATCGCAAAGAGACTCTTTTGGTGGTAGGGGTAAGCATAGATGGATGAGTCAATAGCAATGGATGGCTCGATGGAGTAGAAATACCCATGGCATATCCCTTTCCATCCCAGTCATGGCTTGAGCAAATCTAGTGCTAGTCCCTGATTCTTTCAACTTTAATAGTGAACCCTACCCACTCTTCTTCTATTCTTGGCTCAACCCCCCAATATCTCAAGCATCAAAGCCCACAAAAATTAAAAAAAAACAAAACAAATCCCAAACAAGAATGATCGCAGATTACCCCCAAAAATCTCCAGAAGGTATCTAGCTATATATCTATATATATGTATCACGGTATGGGTATTGGATACTTACCTAGAAATAGATCAGGATATTATCATAAATTGTGAGGCTTTGAGGGACTGTCTTGATTGCTAACAACTAGACCAACACTAGTGCCAAGAGTAGAGGGACAAAGCAGAGGCGAGAGGCGGCAGAGGAAAGAGGCGGAAGTGAAGGAGTGTTAGGGTTAAGGAAGAGCTTAGGTTTTGGTACTGAGAGTCAAGGACGAGCACGTGGGCCTCATGCCAGAAGCTCGACCTTAAAGGCTTCCAAATAATGCCTCATTTCTCATTAAGTATTAAGCACATTAAACGCTCGCTGAATTAAAAGTAAGAATTTTTTTTGTAATATTAATTCTAATTTTATTTATTTAAAAATAAGAAACATTAATACTATTATGTAAATTTAAATTATTTAAATTAAATTAATTACCTTATATTAAATTAAATTAGAACTGATAATTATTTAAATTTAATAATAAATGCTAAGTTTAATATGATAAAAAAAAAAAATTAAATTGACTCCATGGGTTTTGAACCCATGACCACCGCCAAGTGAAGCGCCTTAAAAATAACACTAACACCAATGCACCCTCATAAGTCTTTACAAGTAAATTCTTTTATTTAATTATATTAATGGTAACACTGTCAGGATAAGAGTAGTATTATTATTAGGAAGATACAATATGAAGATTAAGACCAACTGGCTTATTACCTAACCTATTGATCCGGAGCCAGCTAACCGAGTTGAATCATAATTAGTGAATGCACCGAAAATCAAGGTAAAGGCTTATTTGGTGCTGCTGATCCTTGTATACCAAGTATAAACTCCGATTGTCCAAGCGTCAAGTTCAGGAGACCGTACACACAATTCATCGAGGAGAGCACCGAGTCCCTCCACTCCATTCCACCAGTCAAATTCAACGCTAAATTTTAGTGCAGCATTCGACAACGCCAACACTACGTGCCAGGGAAAATCTCATGAGTCAGGCACTGGAGGATATTTAGTTGTAAGTGAAAAGTTAAAAAGACTTAGACTAGGATAGTCAGGGAGGAGGTGGCATATCCACTAGGTGAGTAAGCATAGGAAATGGCGAGTATGGTGCAAGGCTAGCGTAGCTACAGGGAAAGGGAACCAATAATTTTTTTTTATATGGACGAAGAAATCAAGCTTAGACGCTTAATCCTAACCCTAACCTAGCCAATCCCCTAAAGGAGTAATGTCTGTTTACAGACAACTAAAGAAAACTTATGCCTAACCCTGTTTCTAGTTTAAGTAGAACCAATTTGAAATGTCCTAGAACTCACCCTGACAACTTTGGTTGATGCAGGTTAAAGCATACAAGATGGTTAGGACTCGAGGGAGTCGAGGCAGGGGACCATCGTCGTAAGCACCGCCAACACCACCAGCACCACTGCCGCCATCGCCCGAACTAGCTCTCATACTACGCTCGTTGGAAGCCATTAATGAGACTTTAAAGGGGCGACAACCGACAGGGACTGAAGTGGAACCCCCACCATCTGGAACGGGTAATCCAGAAGCATCAAGGGATTCAGGGGGAGGACCTCCACTTGAAGACATCACGCGAGAATTGTAGAAGATCAAACTTCCAGAGTTTTCCGGTGGTAGCACCAGTGAACGCGCAGAAGCATGGTTGGAAGGCATGACAAGGTGTTTTTCCTTAAGGGACTATGTGTCCAACTCAAAGGCAAAGATCACAATTTTTCAGTTAAGAGACAATGCCTTGAACTAGTGGGGCAACCTGGAAATGCAACTACACCTTACCCCAGACACAGTATCTTGGGAAATTTTCGAGGAGAGATTCCGAATGAAATATCAACCAGCATACTATGAGGAACAATAGGTATGGGAATTCCATGCCTTAGTACAGGGAAACAGAACTGTAGAAGAATATGAGATCAGATTTATGGAACTGGTAAAATATGTTTCATATATGGACAATGACCAATGACAGGCAGAGCACTTCGTCTATGGATTGAATCCTAAGATAAGAGCTATGGTGCATATGTGGAAACCATCTTATGTAGCGGAAGCAGTGGAAAATGCACGTTATGTGGAGGAACACATGAACTTAACCGGGGGTACAAGACTGACATTTCCGCATAGCCCGAGATTCGTAGGAAAGACCCCGAGGACATTTCCTAGGGGAGGGGGCTCAAGACCACTGCCATATGGTAATAGAGTCGCACCAAGGATAGTAGTTGCAGGGATTTCAATGGAAGCGAGTGCAGCATCTCGTTCATTGCCAATGGCACAGACAGGTCCACGACCATCTCAGGGAACATCGAGTAGGGGCAGGGGTTCCAGGGGAAGGAACTCATTTCAGAGGCAGTCAAATAACAATGCACAGGTTCAATATCGTGTTACCTGTTGAGGGTGTGGAGGACCCCATTACCATCATGACTGCCGAGAGTTACAATCAGGGTTTTTGCATAGAGAACAAATTGTATGGGAAGTTTTCGAAGTGTTCCTTCTTCCAGAAAGAGATCCACTATTTAGGTCATATCATTTTTGGCGAAGGAATCTCTGTGGACCCAGAAAAGGTAAAGGCCATTATGGAATGGCCAGTGCCAAAAAATGCCCATGAGGTGAGGAGCTTCATGGGGCTAGCAAGTTATTACTGGAGATTTGTAGAAGGATTCTCAAAAACAGTGAAACCCATCACCACCTTGCAATGAAAGGGGGTCAAGTATGATTGGACAGAAGAATGTGATAGTGCATTCATTGAGCTTAAGAGGTTACTAACTAGTGTGTCAATTCTACAAGTGCCGGATATGGAAAAGGACTTCACAGTCTGCACGGATGCCTTGAATAAAGGGTTGGGGGCCGTGCTAATGCAGGATGGAGGAGTGATAACATATGCGTCAAGGAATTTGAAGAAACACGAAGAGTTATATGTAACTCATGATTTAGAGTTGGCAGTTGTAATGCTAGCTCTAAAAATTTGGAGGCACTATCTAGTGAGGTAGAAATTTGAGCTCAAAATGGACCATCAAAGTTTAAAACAACTCTTCACTCAAAAAGATTTGAATGCCAGACAAAGGCGATGGAGTGAGTTTATGAGTGAGTACGATTTTGGTATTTCGTACATCAAGGGAAAGGAAAATTTGGTCGCAGATGCCTTGAGTAGGAGACCACGTATCTTCTCCTTGGTAACCTTAAAGGTCAATCTGAGGGAACATGTGTTGACACAACTCCCAGGAGACAGTTGGTATTTAAAGGTTACTTCAAACCTCCAAAGCAGGAGGCAGTTAGATCCAAAGTATGAAGGATATAGTTTGGAAATGGATGGACTGTTAAGATATCGAGGAAGGATGTACATCTATGAGAATGGGGATATTCGAAGCATCATACTGAAGAAATCCCATAGAGAACTTTATTGTGCACATCCGGGTGTGAAGAAGATGTACGCAGATATGAGGAAGCTCTTCTTCTGGGTAGGCATGAAGCATGATGTAGTCCATTTCGTCACCAAATTCTGTGAGTGTCAACAAGTGAAAGCCGACCACCATCACCCGATAGGCCTCCTACAACCACATGATGTTCCTATGTCCAAATGGGAATTCATCTCTATGGATTTTGTTGTGGGGTTGCCGCTCACATCCCATAGACACAATGTCATTCTTGTGATAGTGGATAAGTTAACCAAGAGAGCTCATTTTATTCTAGTTAGAGACACTTACGATGTCACTGATGTGGCATGTGTGTTTGTAATCGAGGTCATCCATTTGCATGAGATACCTAAGAATCTCATTTTAGATAGGGACTCTACATTCACTTCTATGTTTTGGACAATTTTACAGTCATCATTGGGGACTCAGTTGAACATAAGCACAGTTTATCATTCTGAAACAGATGGGAAAACTGAGAGAGTAAATCAAGTCACGGAAGACATGCTTAGGATGTATGTAATGGATAATCAAAACTAGTGGGAGAAGTACCTACCTTTGGTAGAGTTTGCCCACAATAACCATTTTCATAGTTCCATCAGAATGCCACCCTACGAAGCTTTGTATGGGAGGCCATGCAGAATGCATTTGAGTTGGGATAGACTAGAAGATCGAGTAACAGTTGGTCCATAATTGATTCAAGAAATGGAGGAATGGGTGATTCAGATTAGGTAGAGACTAAAGAAAGCACAAGATAGGCAGAAAAGTTATGTATATGCACACAGGACTGACCGAAGTTATGAAGTGGGAGACCAGGTTTTCATTCGTATCAAGCCTAATAAGAGTACCATACGGTTTGGGAAGGGGACAAAGTTGTCACCTCGATTTATAGGACCATTCAGGATCCAAGAGAAAATTGGACCCATTGCATATCGTCTTGTACTACCACCCCACTTGCATAAAACTCATAATGTATTTCATGTATCTATTTTATGTCATTATGTTGCTGATGAATCACATAAACTAAATTGGAAGGAATTGCAAGTATCAGACTTGGGAAACCTCACAGTAGAACCATTACGCATATTGGACCGTAGAGTTCGACAGCTCTAGAACCGTCTGGTACAACAAGTTAATGTCCAGTGGGACAAGTATAGTCCAGGATCTGCTACTTGGGAAGACGTTGAGACACTACGACGAGACTATCCCTCACTTTTTTGACCACCTCAAGAACATGTTTCTCTAAGGTTGGGTGTATGTAGCGCCACCTTTTGACTTAGACAGTCAGGATTACCTCGGGCCTATATACTTTATTTTCTAGTCACAGTGAAACTATTAAGTAATACACTTAAAATTTAAAATTTATGAACTTTTATGAATGTTTAAATGTTATTGATGATGATGTATATGATGCGACACATTGTGAGAATGAAGAATTTTATGAATGTTTAAAATACTATTCCAATGATGTTAGATATGATGCAATCTATTTTGGTAAATGATAATCTTATGAATGGGTGTCGAAATTGAATTATGGGATATTATGAGATCTATTTCTAATTGGAAAACATTGATGTTAATTTATCGGTACAGGGATACCAAATTAAAATGATGATAGTATGCAATTACATGATGATAATGCATAGAAATGTAAGAGTTTGTGTTACAGATTAATCTGTAGGTTATGGGCTATGAAATAGCCAAGGGATAAAGATGATGAAAGTGGATATCATGACCACTAGCCAAGAAACACTACGGTATGAATATTGTATGAGGAATTTATATTGGTTTGGATGCATTGCTATGATATGTGGACCAGTGCATGATTTCAGATGATGACACTCCCCAAAACCGAATAAATGATGACAAAACCTCCAGGAACACGGTGCCACTGTATATTCCATTGTAGGGTGTGGACCCTAGTTATGAATAGGAGGGGTGGAGGCATTTCCCACCGTGTATCCTCTGAAACCTGAAGTCATGGGAGGATGGTGTTTGTTCACGCTCCCCAAGATGTGTGATGATGAGTGTCAGATGCCTGCTAGGGAAGTTTGGTCGAGATAGTGACACTTCCTCTTACAGGTTCTATTTGGAGTTAGGTCAATAT
>CBVK0100603715.1:0-16597 GCA_900067695.1 Picea abies | reverse complement strand
TGATAAAGGTAAGATAAGTGGAATTTTTTGCTTCGAAAGAATGGATCTAGGTATGTTTAATAGATTTGGTCCTAGTCTGAAAACTAGGGCACTGCTCGAAGAAAGAATATATGATATGAATAGATCTAATAGAAATAGTGAAAGATATGTTATTCCTATGCATAGAAAGAATTTTTGGACTAACAAGTGGATGTGGGATCCTAGAAAGAATTTTTTGCAGGTCCATCACTGTGTTCCCAGTGCGCAGTACAAGAAAGGTTGGGGATCATTTAAGAGAAAGAGAGGATTGACATTATGTTATAATTGTAGAAGACTGGGACATCTTGCTAAGGAATTCCCTGGTAGAAGTCCTATTTGCCTTTGTTGTAAAGCTACTGAACATGAAGTTTTGGATTTCCCTAGAATGATTTCTAAAGTTTAAAAGATGAATATGAGACAAGAAAACCCTAAGAAAGGCTAGGAGATTAAGAGCATGCTAAAGAACCAGAAATAATCAGAGGCTATATTTTTGAAAATGAAAGAAACATTGAATGATCACAGAGACACCAGTTTATCAGAGATCTTAAAAGAGAAAGAGTGCATAGAAGAAAGAATAGGAGACTTCGACATGGACTGTGCATTGGATGCAGAAACACAGGTGAACATTATGACAGAAAGTACTTGGGAAATCTTAGGAAATCCTGCTATGGTTCCTTCATTGGGAGGAATAGGATTGTTTAAAGGAAAGATGATAACTCTATGTGGAAGACTTACCCATGTACCTATGATTTCTCATGGAGCATCGACAAAAGAAAAATTTGAGGTCATTAATTTTTTTTAGAACAGCGACCCCCTTGCACTTTTGTTAGGAAGGACTTGTATTGAGAAAGATCAGATCTGAAGGAAAGAAGAAGAGGAAGCTCTAGAACATAAAAATAAAGAATTAAGGGATTTCATGGCTAGGAGAATAGCACGCTTACTAGAAGAACATGAGGACAAGTCGAAGCAAATGAGGGCCAGAGACCTAGCTGTCGAAGTTGAAAGAACGCAAGAAGACCTAGATAACTTATCCATATAGGAGAGTAGAGCATCTACTCTAGAAAAATTAAGAGAAGAAGTATGGCCCTCGAACCCTATGAAAGACCCTCAACAGTGTGAAGTTACTATGCCAAGAGGAGATAAGAACAAGAATGGAAAGAGGAATCCAGAGACACAGATCACAGGAAATAAAGCTAGAAAACTCAATAAGAAGAAAGAAAAGCTAGAAAAAGTGCAAGATGTTCCAAAGAGGACTTCGCAGAAGGAAGGACTACAGAACTTGAACCTCGCCAGAATAGCAGAACAACACAGATTGGCACTTCACCATGGTGGAGCAATATGACCGTTGGACACATCCCGACCGTTAGATCGACGCTCCAGAATGGCTAGAAACATAGTTATTGTCGGAACGTTCGCCATTGGACCATTGGGACCACGCCATAATGGATGGAATTACATTGATTGAGGCATTCCTACTTGTTGGAAGAGTCTGTTACAATGTTAGCTATTTAACCCGTCGAATGTATTACCGTGGACAGTTTTTCCAATTGTGATTATTCAAGCCCACAGAGAGCTAACTATTACCGCACTGTGCTTATTGAGACCTCTCCATCCATTATGATACCTTGATTATTTTTTCACCGACCTGAGATATCAGATCTTGAGCGTGTATGTCAGGTGACTACCGCAGTAGAGAAATCCATTGAATAGATTCTCATAGACCTCATGACTGAGAAGGTCATGTCTGCAGGAGCACAAGCTTTGTCAACAAGAGGAGTGCAAGCATCCCCATCGACTACACGTCAATTTGGGCCCTCTTGAACTACAACATAGAAACGAACCAAGCATCGTGATGACTTGGCGAATGTGAAGCTCATACCATCAATCCTGCCCAACTACATCCTGCCTCTGGCTGGCGCGGTGAGTCATGACATCGTCTCAAGGGACTTCGACTACACATTAATCACTGTGTACCTCCCAAAGGGGATACGCGTAGTAGGACCATAGTTGGATAGGATTCTGACACTTAAGATCAGTGACTTCAACTTGGGAGATCGCAAAAACTATGGAATGCTCGCACCACACAAGTATTTGATCAAGTCAACGGAGAAGAAGTCGAAGATAATCCCCCAGTTGTGGACCATGGACATCGCAAGATCGACCATCCTCAATGTAATGAAGTTACCACACTTCAGCAGACATCAGGAGGTTAACGTGTGAGTTAAACTCCCGTTGTCGTACTTCCATGGAGGTTACCTATGGTTGGACAGGCGCATCGCAGTAGATCCGACGCTGATCCACCATATCACCAGATTGAGCATGCAAGGACCATTCCCATAGCTAGAACAAGTAGTCACCATGGTAGAACATCTCTTGGAAGGACCGATGACTGAGAAAGTTATTCAAGAGTTCACTGAGAAGGAGGCTCTGGCGAAGCAACAGGTCAAGGCATCTTGAGCTAAGCTCGAGGCCTTTGAGGCAAAGTTACCTAGATTAGAGTGACTCGAGACGAGTCACAGGTGGTTTTTGGGGGCCTTTTGGCCTTTGACCAGGTTTTGTGGAAACGTTGGTCATGTTTGACCAATTTTGGGGACTTCGACAGGTTGGTCGAAGACAAAGCGGAGATCATTGGATCTCTCCCCCTTTTACGGGATTTTTGGGTTTAGGGTATATGTAATGGGTATGGGATGTCGGCCCATGGGTCTTACCCATGCTTAGGCCCCTTTTGTAATGTATAAATAGATATATAGGCGATGTAAGAAACACACTAGATCTAAGAGGTATGCAATGCTAAGTGTTGTATTGTGCTAAGTGCAAGTGATGTAAGCAGTTGGATCTATGTGATTGAGTTAGCTCTATGCATATTGTGTATTGAGAACTTGCAGGGCTAATTTAAAGTGATTGTAAGAAAGGTTATGTGTTGTGCCAAGCTCGGGGAAGGAGGATCTGTAAATGTGCACACAGATCTCCTGTCCTATGCAGAGTTGGTTTTGAGGCTCTGTGCATGTAAGGAGATGGATAAAATATAATAAAGAAGATGAAGAGTTGATGGACGTAGCCCCACGTTGGGGGTGAACCACGTATATCCTATGTTATGGTTGCTTTGTGTGATTGATGTGATTTATGCTTAGTGTTTTCATCTTTATGTATGTTAGATACATTTGATATAATAGCTTAGTGCTTAGTAATGTGAATGAATGCTAGATCTGCTCTATTTCTATGTGGTAAGTTATTGGGTGGGTTAGATTTTGTTGAATACTGCGCTGCTCTGTAATTAGGGTTTTACCTGCGATGTGAATAAGGGTTAAATGCTAATGAATGTTAACTGTTAAGTGCTCTGTTAAATACTGTGATCACAGATCTGTATCCCAACTAGGTTGCAGACACTTGATACTGCAACCCCCCCTACCTCTACCTCGAGTGAGACCTCATATGCTTCACAGGTGTTTCCGAAAGGGTCTGTAGTTAGGGTTTTGTTGGTGCACTGTTGAATCATAACCCTGGGTCTGCCCCTATGCCAGCAACCATAGATGAGTATGAAAGGAGATTCTTAAAGCTGCTAAAATATGTTCCTTTCATCAAGGATGAACAGGTTAAGATTTAGAGGTACATGAGTGGGTTTCCATCATTTATCAGTGATAAGATATAGTATGATGATTCCAAGACACTAAAGGAAACCATAAGGAGAGATAAATGTCTTTATGATCAATATAGAGGAAGACCAACTTACCAAAAGGCTTGGGAAGACAAGAAGAATGAAAGATGGAGGAAAGGAAGAAGGGGATCAATCCACCAATCTTCAGAAATAATTATTGGGAATAGCCAAGTTATAAAGAGCCCAAAATGGTATAAATAATGGGGGAAATACCAAGTAATCAACCAATGAAATGTTGGGGTTGTGAGGGAGATCATATGTATAGAGATTGCCCTCATAGAGATGAAAAAGTGAGGATTGTTCATAATGTACAACATGCTGATACAGTTGAATACATGGACAGAAGCGTGCCAAGGATTTATGCATCCCTGGATAACAAGAAAGATGAATTTCAGTCCCACCTGATTGAAGTAGAAGGTAAGATTAATGACCAACCCATTGTTATTTTAATTGAGTCAGGAGCTAGTCATAGTTATCTAGATCATAATATGGTGGAAAGATTTCATTTTCCATGAACCAAGCTTGGGAAATATTGGTTGGTGCAACTAGCTATAGGATTTAAGAGAAACATTAATGAGATGGTAAGGCTTGTCTAATGGACATGAATGGACTCAGTACAAAGGAATATTTGAATATCATTCCCTTGGGCTCCTGTGATTTCCTAATTGTTATGGATTGGTTGTACAAGCATCATGTTGTCCTAAAATGTTATAATATGGCATTTACTTGTTTGGATGAAGAAGGGAATTTGAGGACAGTTCAAGGTATTCCAAGAGAAATAACTATAAGAGAAATTTCAGCCTTGCAGCTGAAGAAGAGTTTCAAGAAAAGATGTCAATTATTTGCATCTCATATGGAGGAGGTAGCTAAGGATAAAGTTTCAAATATTGAGGACTATGTTGTCCTAAAATATTTTAAAGATGTCTTTAGAGAAATATTGGGGTTTCCACCCAAGAGAGATATTGATTTCTCTAGCAATCTAATGCCTGGAGCAACCCTAGTATCCAAGACTCCTTACAGGATGAGTACACTAGAATTAAAGGAATTGAAAATGCAGCTTGAGGAGCTTCTAAATAAGGGGTATATATGCCCAAGTGTGTCACCTTGGGGTGTCCTAGTGTTTTTTTTGAAAAAGGATGGTACCTTGAGGCTTTGCATTGACTTCCGGCAGATTAATAAGGTGAATGTAAAGAACATGTATCATTTGCCAAGGATAGATGGTTTTTTTTATCAGCTAAAGGATGCAAAGATATTCTCCAATATTGACCTCATATTAGGTTGTTATCAGGTGAGAATTAAAGAAGAAGACATCAACAAGAAAATGTTCAGAACAAGGTATGGCCATTATGAGTTCACAGTGGTGCCATTTGGGTTGTCCAATGCACCAACTTTCTTCATGTGTTTAATGAATGGAATTTTCAAAGATTACTTAGATAAGTTTGTCATTGTATTTTTGGATGACATACTTATTTATTCTAAGTATGAAGAAGAGCATGAGAAACTCTTGAGAAGGGTGCTACAAGTATTGAAGAAGCATCAATTGTATGCAAAGTTGAGCAAGTGCTCATTCTACCAAAGGCGGATACATTATTTTGGCCATATCATATCAAAGGCATGGATAGCAATGGATCTGGAAAATATAAAATCCATTGAAGAATGGCCGGTACCAAGGAATGTCTCAGAAGTGAGATCTTTAATGGGGCTTGCAGGGTATTATAGAAGATTTGTTGAGGGATTTTCAAAGATTGCACACCCAATCACTTCTTTGAAAAAGAGGGTGTGAGATTTGAATGAACCTGTGTTTCTGAAAATATTTTTCCACACTTGAAGAGCTTGTTGACAAGTGCACCAATATTAAAGATCACTTATCAAAATGAAGACTTTATTGCATGCACAAATGTTTGCGAAGAAGGGCTTGGAGGAGTCCTTATTTAGAATGGGCATGTAATATGCTATGATTCAAGGAAATTAAAAGAGCATGAAAGACACTATGCTACTCATGATTTAGAATTGGTAGCAATAGTGCATGCCTTGAAGATGTGGAGGCATTATCTCATGGGGAACAAATTTGAGTTGAGAACATGTCATAGTGGTCTGAAATATTTGTTTGGACAACCCACATTGAATGCTAGACAAATCAGGTGGCTGGAATTCCTGAGTGAGTGTGACTTTGATATAAATCCTATCAAAGATAAAGAGAACAAGGTGGTCGATTCACACAACAGGAGGGTACATGAGATGCATGCTACAACCATTAACATGTATAAATATGATATGAAGGAAAAAAAATTAGAGGCTACAAAATCATATCAACACTATGTGGAAATAAAGGCAAAATTACAACAGGGTAATTTGCAACAAAAAAATTACATTTTTTTTTTAAGACTATAAGCTAAGGGAGGATGAAATTCTCTTGTACAAAGCCATAGTTTATGTTCCTAATTTTCAGGAGTTGAAAATTTTGGTACTAAAAGAAATGCATGATGTGCCTTATGTTGGGCACCCAAGTTACTAAAAGACAATTGCAGCTATCAAGAACCAATATTATTGGCCAAGTATGAAGAAAGAGGTGGTTAATTATATTGTTAGGTGTCTGGAATGCCAAACGGTCAAATATTAGCACAGACACCTAGATGTTTTTCTACATTCATTTCCCATTCTTGATTGGAAATGGAAAATTGTAACAACGGATTTCATCACTAAGCTACCAAGAACAACCAAGCAACATGATTCCATCATGGTGGTGGTGGATAAGCTTACTAAAGATACCCATTTTATTCCATTGAAACTAACTCATAAGGAATCCAACATTACAAATATCTACGTGAGAGAAATTGCTAGGCTTCATGGTGTGCCTAAGACAATTGTGTCAGACAGAGATCCCAAGTTCACATCAAACTTTTGGAAAGATTGTTCAAAGGATTTGGGACAAAGATGAACCTTATCACAACCTATCATCCAGAATCAGATGTGCAAACATAAAGGATTAATCAAGTGATTGAAGATATGCTAAGGATGTATGTGATGGATAAACCATCAAAATGCGAAGATTATCTACACTTGGTGGAGTATGCTTATAAAAATGGGTACCAAGCATCTTTAAAGATGAGCCCATTTGAGGCACTTTATGGAAGAAAGTGCAACACACCAGTGAGTTATGATAACCTAGCAAACAGAGTAGTGGTTGGACCAGAATTGCTCAGGGAAATGGAGGAACAGATGGTGAAGATTAAGCAGAACTTCAAGGATTCCCAATATAGGAAGAAAATTTATGCAAATAAGGGCAGAACTCACATAGAATTTAAAGTGGGTGACCACATCTTCTTCAAAGTGAAGGCCAAGAGAAGTTCCTTAAAGTTGGGGAACTGTTCGAAGCTAGAAACACATTATCACGGGCCATTTGAAATCCTGGAAAGTATTAGTCCTCTTGCATACATGCTTGCACTACCTGCATCCATGTGCATTCATAATGTATTTCATGTACCCTTTCTTAAAAAGTATGTACCTGATGTTAATCATGCAATTGATTGGACCATGATTCATGTGGATCAATAGGGAGACTTCCAAGTACAGTCGGTGTGCATAGTGGATTGGATGGTCAAGTATCTTTGGAATCAATCCCTAGGGATAGTAAAGGTCCAATGGACCTGGTACGACCCTAAGGATGCAACTTGGGAGCATGAAGATGCTATGCAGGTAGAGTACCCGCATCGTTTTGAATATTTTTGAAGCATTTTTCTTGTACATTTGTATATAATGCACTAAGGATGGTGCATGAATAAGGGGGAGGGGAATGTAATACCCCTAGGTTGAACCCCAGTTGTAATGTACATATAGGTTGGTGAGCCATGAAACTTTGGGCCAGAGTACCTTTGCATATATGTTTGAGGCTAGAGTGCTTATGTGATTAGGCTAGAGAGCCTAGATGCTAAAAGTCCAGCGAGCCTAACATTGTAAAACGTAATCACACGGGATGATTTTAATAAAATACATCACTACTACAAACTAACTAGTCAAAAGAGTATGGGGCGTTAAACTCCACTAGAAAGGGAAAGGGGGCTAAGAGTCTAGGAATAGGGGCTAAGCCAAAGGGGCTTAATATTATTATAATGTTTCCTAAAGTCTAAGTTGTGGTAAATGAGTTTATCCTAAGTTCCTAATATTAAGGAACATATCACCAAGTGGAGATCATGTAGTTCCTCGTTTGACAAGTGTTAAGTTAAGGGAATGCAAATATATTCTTGAGAACTTAGTGTAATTATCATCTTTCCTAATCATTCTTACCATCATTCTCTCATGTTCACTATGTCATCTACCTCCCATACCTATACTTTGGAGTTGTTTTGAGGAGTAACCTAAATAATTGATTTGTGGATAAAATGAGTTGTCAGACCCATAAGCATTTCTCTCCAAGTGAGAGAATTGTTGGGAATTGATTTCCCAAGGTGCCAAGGTGCAGCTACAGGGCATTGAGACTTGTTGTCTAACATGTTGCTAAATCCCCAAAAGGGAAGTGGGAAAGTCGAAGTACTATTAAGCAGAGAAGGGGCACGCTTCCTAGGGCGGGATAGGCATGTGGGGAATAGGCACGCTTCCTTGAGTTGGCACTTGAGTATGTGTATTTTTTGTTGTTGACAGACCTTAGCCTTTCTTAGGAATCCCTTACCCTGGTGGAGTTTTATCCCTAGCTCAAGGGTGACTTGTTGCTGAGATTTTATGAGCAATAGAGTCTATGGCTAAGAGGAACATTTGAGGTCTACACGCAGTTGGTGATTTTTCATCAAACGATGAGATTCTTATGTTTATTTTATTTAATTACTGTTTGATTAAATGTATATTATGTTATGGGTTTATCATGTATTATTATGCATGTTTATATTTTTTTATGAGATGTATAATTTTGTGCATATGTAGAGCAATTTTTATTAAAATTAATGGTATCATAGTTGGTAATTTCGTCGGGCATTTCCTAGCTTGGGGTTGGGAATTCTACTACATGGTATCCGAGTAGTATTTGGCGAGTTTGTTGTAGTGGAGACGTTACAATGTGGTAACAAGACTCGGTTAGGTGGTTGGGTACTATACACTATGAGTTTATGGGCATGCCATTTGAGTTGACTAATGCTCCTTCCACTTTTTAGTCATGCATGAAGCACATATTCAACAAGAATTTGTGAAAGTTCCTATTGGTGTTCTTTGATGACCTCCTTATTTGTAACAGGATGTGGGAGGACCACTTGAGGCATTTTGAAGAGATATTGAGCATTATGGGGGAGTAGTCATTGTATGCCAAGGCATCAAAGTTTGAGTTCGACATGACATAGATTCTTTACTTGGGCCATGTGATCAGTGCGCAGGGTGCACAAGTACATCAAGAGAAGATCTAGGCCATATTGTATTGGTTTGCGCCTAGGTACCTTACAAATATGCAAGGTTTCCTTGGATTATGCAGCTACTACAACCATTTTGTTAAGGGATTTTCACAGTTGGGTGCACCATTGACAGATCTTACAAAGAAAGGTAGATTAAAATGTGCACCTTCGAATTGGCGATTATTCTTTGAAATCCCACATGTTTTCCATTGAAATGGGTGGTTGTGAATTCTTTGAAATCCCACATGTTTTCCATTGAAATGGGTGGTTGTGACATTTTTTGGGGTGTTGAATGGTTATTCACACTAGGCACCATCCTCCATAGTATCAGTCCTTACTCATCTCTCGTTGTCATGGTACTGAAAAAATAAGGCACTTAGTACAAGTGTCCTGATTTTCACGCTCTCAACAAAGTCACCATTAAGGATAGGTTTCCCATTCCAGTCATTGATGATCTTTTGTATGAACTTAAAGGTGCTCATTTTTTACCAAACTTGATCTTTGTTAAGGCTATCACTAAATTCTCATGAAAGAGGTCGATATTCCCAAAACTACTTTCTGCACTCACAAAGTTCATTATGAGTTATTGGTGATGCCCTTTGGCCTTTGTAATGCACCATCCACCTTCCAAAGTCTCATGAATCACATATTTCAACCCTTTATACATCATTTTGTCCTTGTATTTTTTATAACATCCTAATTTATAGTATAATTTGGCAGGCCCATGTTACCGATGTGGATCAAGTCTTATAACTACTTTCTCATCTTCAACACTTTATGAAAAGGTCCAAATGTGCCTTTGGTGTCTCAGAAGTAGAATATTTGGGCCTTATTGTTACTAAGTATGGTGTACAAGTGGACCCAAAGAAAATTGATACAATGAAGGATTGGCCCACCTACAACTCTTAAAATTTTACGAGGCTTCCTTGGTCTAACAGGGTATTATAGCAAGTTCATCTATAACTAAGGAAAAAATGTTTCTCCCCTCACTTCCTTACTTAATAAAAATTCTTTCAATTGGAATGCAACCACATATCAAGCCTTCCAAGATTTAATGAATGATATGTGTACAACCCCAGTACTTTCTCTACCTCACTTCACTAAGTCTATTGTTTTGGAATGTGATGCCTTGGGAAAAGGCATAGGCATAGTTCTCATGCAAGAAGGTAGACCATTGGCCTTTACCAGTAAATAAATTTGTGAGTGACATTTGGGAAAATCCACTTATGAAAAATAATTGTTTTCCATTTTGCATGATGTGGATATCTGACATCCCTACTTGCTTGGGAAAAATTTCTAGATTAAAATTGATCATCACATACTCAAATACTTTTTGGAGCAAAGTATTTCATCCCCCAAACAACATAAATGGGTTACCAAAATGTTAGGTTCTGATTATGAGATCATTTATAATAAGGGAAAAGAGAATGTGGTAGCCAATGGTCTCTCTAGAAAATATGAAGAGAAAGGGTCCCTTGTTTCACTCTCCTTCATTTTCTCTGATTGGGTGAATGAATTCCATAATTAATGGTTCACATATCCCAATATTTCCAACCTAATAAAACAACTTCAACATGATTCTTGTTGGGTTGTTATATTCTTTGTAGTGAAATTTGAAGGTCGAAGAGATCGACCAGGAAATTTGAAGTCAAAGTGATCGACAACAAGTCGAGAAGTCAGTCGACAAGAGATCGTGTGGAAACTGATTGAAGACCAAATGGATTTCAATTGGTAATCTAGCTGATAGTCGACTATAATAGAATCCTAAGATTCACATGATTTGTAACCAATGATCTACGTGGATTTGTAACCATTTTTTGGTGTCTTTCTTTCAAATTTTTCCTACTGTAAAGCCTATAAAGAAGGCATATTGTAATATTGTATAAGCTAATCACTAATATTTATATCAATATGTTAGAGGTTGTTGTTCATGTAGATGTAAGCCGAATTGGTTGCAGGGTTGTTCTTGTGTGAAGCATCATGTAGATGTAAGCCGAATTGGTTGCAGGGTTGTTCTTGTGTGAAGCAAGAGGGTATGATTCTGATTGTGTCTTAGGTTTAGACCAAGGTTAGACATACAACCTTTTATTCTGAATTAACAAGACAACCAGAGAGAAATACCCTCAAGGAATGTTGGTTTTCCCATTTGTCTTTCTAGGGTAAAATCTATGTGTACTATGTGATTGCTTTGTCATTTAATTTCTAGCTTAAATTTGTCTTCCTCTCTTCTATTGGAGTTAGCATGGAAGTATATTTCCTAATGTATCTCTATGTTACACTTGGAACAATGATGAGCTCCATAATAAAGGGTGTATGTATTTTATCAAGCAACCCAATTTTAAATCAACCATGTTATATGAAATCCATGCATCGCCAATAGCAGGTCATTTTGGATTTCATAAAACATATGAATGGATCAAACATTCCTTCTTTCGGGAAGACATGAAGAAGGGCATCTGCACTTTTGTGGTTGAATGCAATCTTTTCCAATGACACAAAGGTGAAATACTGAAAACTCCAGGTACACTACAATTTTTACCTATTCCACCTATTGTATGGACAAACATTCATATGGACTTCAATGTGGAGTTACCCAAATTTGGCAATAAATATGTCATCATGGTTGTGGTTGATTTCCATTCTAAATATGCTCATTTTTGTACCCTCCAAAACCCCTTTAAATATTCCATGTTCACTCAAGTTTTCATGGATAACATCTTCAAACTACATGGTATTCCACAATCTGTTGTCACGGACGGTTATCCCAATTTCACTAGCAACTTCTAGCAAGAATTATTCGACTCCAGGACACTCAATAGCATGTTATCACTACCTATCACCCCCGTAATGAAGCTATCAACAAGTGATTTGAATCATATTTGAGTTTCTTTACTTCCGAACAATAGTCCTAATGGGGTTAGTGGTTACCCCTAGAAGAATGGTGATATAATACAACTTATTATGGTGCCACTTGAATGGACCCCTTTGAGGTGGTCTATGGACAAAATCCCCCATCAATATTACCTTACTTACCAAGAATCTCCAAGGTACAAGAGATCAACAAAACAATTATAGCTCAGGCTGGAATAATCTACATTATCAAAGATAATCTAGTCATGGCTCATATTCAGATGAAGCAACAAGTTGATCAAGATTCCTTAAAACACCATTTTGAAGAAGAGGATAAGGTGTTCCTACATATATATTTGTATAATCATACCTTCCTCAAAGAATACCACTACCATAATCTTGCTCCAAAGTTTTAGGCTCCTTATAAGATCCTTAATCCTATTGGGCTAGTGTCTTACAAATTAGAGCTTCCAAGCCCCTATAATATACATCTCGTCTTTCATGTCTCTTTCTCTTAAAGAAAGTGGTTGGATCCAATTTCCATGTTCAAACTAGTCTACCTAAATTGGATGAAGAAGGTTCGATTTGGTTGTAGCTGAAGGGCATCCTTGAAAAATGAGAGCATCTTCTTTTCCATCACACTATCTAGGAAGTTTTAATACAATGGAAGGATACACGGCCAAAGAATGCTACATGGGAACCAACAACCATTTTGCAACGCTTCCCACATATCCAACCTTGAGGACAAGGTTGTTTTTAGGGGCGGGGGGCATGTTAGGGTCCTAATCTCCCTAAGTATATAGATTACTATGTATTTCTATGCATGGAGGCCATCACTAGTAAATACAACCCATGTAGTAGTGTGAACACAATTATAGTAAGAATGATTACTAGAAGGATTCACCTACTAGAAAGTTCCTTCTCTAGAATGTTCTTCGAGGATAGGAAGTACTACCTAAAGATGTAGAAGCATTGTAAAATACTTCTTGGAAATCATTTGTAAAATAAGCTCTACTCTATTGGAGGTTTCCCCCTCAAAGAGGCAAGTGAAAATTTCTTCCATATCAATAAAGGTATACTATTTTGGTTCATATTGTCTATTGTGTTTGCAATTATGTTTCTTTCAACAATACATCTGAGTAATATTTGTAATTTTTTCTCTGAATATTTCTAATTGGCACATCACAAAAACCCTATCTCAATGGTAGCTCAAGCTTCATTTAGCTAAGGATGTTTTTTATTGTTATCCTTCAATCATACTTAAAAACATGCACATCAAATCAATGTGTAAATTGTTATTTTGTTTGTTTCATATACTATTTTCAAGGATAAGGAAACTTCTCTTCCACTTCAAGGATGTAACCAATGCCTCCAAACAAAATATGAAGTCAAAATCCACTATCAATGCATTTTTTGCCTCATCCATTAGCCTTTTAACTAGGAAAACCAACTATTGGGTTTTGTTCCTTATAGAAAAAGGACTGTTTTAAAGAAGATATAGGTAGCCAGACAACTCCTTTATATCTAAATGAAGGCCCTCAAAAATCTCACTCAATGTTATCATTGGCCATTTAAGTTGTGTGTGTAGCAACTTCAAAGTTTGTTGTCTTGGTATGACTCTTTAGAGGGGAATTTATTATATCAATTGATGTTGCATATTACTACAATAAATAGTCTAAACGTCTACATTGGAAATAGAACCAATTGACTTTTATGCTATGCTTTCAAATGTTTATTCAAAGATACCATGGTCATTCACACCCTATAAAAATTTTGCAATACCAAGAAACAAGGTAATGCTTGTCACAATTGGTTTGACTCCTCACTGAATAAGTATGAGAGATTATTTTATGCAATCGATCGTCATTATCATAAATTTTTCTAACTTTTTACATCAAGTTTTCAAACTAGTTCTCTTTCTTGTAGTTGTTAATATAACCTTCTTCTTTCATTGTATTCTTAAACTAGAAATATGTCTCAACACTTTTTAGCGACACACATATCAACCAATCCATTTTATGGGAACATTTCCTTCATTGATTAGATAAAACATTTATCTTCAAAAAGGAGTGATATGACTCCACATAATTATTAGTCTCCTTATTTTCCTAAGGGTAATCACAACAACCTTTCCTCCACATCTCTAAAGTGAAGAAATGTGTTAGTGCACTGGATATTTTTCCATATATATGAAATTGATATCCATCTACGAATTGGCATGATACAAAAACAAAAATGAGAAGTATGTGAACTCACATATCTGATCTCCTGCTACCCAAGCATATTAAAATATTCCAAGAAATACTCCTCATTTGTGAATTTGACAAAGAAGTTGTCAACTACATTACCCATTGATTCAAAAGTGGAACAATGATTCACGATATACCCTAACTTGGTGAACAACAAGTTTATTTTCTTTGGAAAATTGACCAACCTTTGCACATTTTTTAGCCACACCCTCTATATGTGCCAAACAAACAGGATCACTTCACATCCTTTGATCTTCACGCTAAATTCAATATGTTTTAGTCTCACATTCTTAGAATAAATACAAGTTAAAAATGACTAGATTTAAGTTACCTCAAAGCATCAATTTCAATGAATGCATCATCTGTTGGATTACTGAGAGGGGGGGTGAATCAATAATAGAGTAATTTAATCCTTTTAACCACAATATGTAAATGTTATTTATCTTTATGATCAATATACCATTATCATTCAATAAGTGCAGAGTAAATAAACTATGAACAATGAACAATCATACACATACATAATACACCAGTATTTTTAAGTGGAAACCCAATGCAGGAGAAAACCATGGAATGCTTTTTCTTATATGTATTTAAGAATTAAATTCATTGGAAGCGCCAAATTTATTTGTTTTCCAGCTGCAACTGGAAGGAGGCTCCGACCCCCTATATTTTCAGGCTACAACCCGAGGGAAGCTCCAACTACCCAATTCTCTAGCTACAACCAGAAGGAGGCTACAACCTACAACCAGAAGGAGGCTACAACCCCTTATGTTCTCTGGCTACAACCAGAAAGTGGCTACAACCACCTATCCTTTCCCCATCCAACCACCCTGAAATATAAGTGTCAAATGATGAAACCACTACCACATTGTCACTGTGAGATATGCCACTTTAAACTTGTACCAACATATACCAACAGCATTTAACAAACCTGTGCCACTGAACTGTAACCAACCTGTACCTGTAATCATCCTATACTAACAAAACCCAATAGGTACACAACCTGTATATGTTGCAGCTCATGTATGTATGTTCTCTGTCTATACTGCAACTTGCTTATGTACACGACTTGTTTATACTGCAACCTACGTACACCTTCAGAAAGCTAGGGTTTTCACCTTTTCTAAAAATTCAAACACTTTGCTACCTCTGTCACATCAACGTCCAACCTGTCATTGTGTATTATTTGTAGTTGTGCCTTATGCATATATCATCTTATACATTCCTTAACCAAATGCATCTATATCTCTCTAGTCATGTGCCATACATGTGTGTAAAATCATGAAAAAGTGTAATAATCCTCACATGGACTAGACATTAAACCCTTACTGATATGCAGCCTCACACCATAAAAACAACTTAATAACCACTTCATAACCAAAACCCTCAACCATGTACCAAGAAATACAACTATGTCTCAACACTTGAACCAACAAAATGAACCACTCAATAATACCAACATACCAGTGTTGTATTTTTGTAGATCTTGCTCATATCATAAGTGCCATACAACCAACACCCTCTCTAGGGAAAAACCTCAAACTCCCATAATCATATCTCATAGAGACAACAATATCCAACTACACATAAGAATATGACATGCCTTTTGAATCTGTAGATAGATCTGTTGTACCTGATCACTGTAGACCTTCCTGGGAGTTTGCTCTCAAACTCTGAGAACTTAGCACCCTTAGAAACTCAAGATTTCATGGCTTTTCCCACATGTATGCACCTTATTATACTGACATCCATTCTCCACCGTAGCCCGCGTACACCTCAAAAACTAGGGTTTTTTTTTCAATATTTCTGCAATTCCGAAACTTTCGTCGTGAACCCTTCATACTACCTCAAACTTGCATAACTTCATATGTATCCATGAGTACCTACAATAAACCTTACACAATAATATATATTCAATGTGATCAATAGGTGTTAATAGGAGAGCCTTGCTCTCTTATTTATACTTCCATGTAGCTTCCTCGAGGGGTTACCTTCTAACCAACTTGACCCAATTTTCTTCTTTTGGGGCTAACCCACTTCTAACCACATGTCCACTTATAACCAATTTATCCACAAATAGTAAACTATCCTCTTCTAGTTGCAACTAATTTAATTTTAATTATTTTCTTATTGCAACAACTTAACTCATGATTCGCTCCTAGTTTCACCTACTTGACTAGTCAACTTCTTCTAGGAGCTTCTAGAATAATTTGACTTATTTGACCTTCTAGATACTCATGAGGGTGCTCCAACTTCATAAGGCCATAACTCTCTAACCGTGAGGAGTTATGTGATGTTCCACATATCAACGGAAATGGCATGTCATGTACTATCCATCTAGAATAGTATTACATGAAAATATACTAACCTTCATACCATTATACATCAAACAAAATTAATTCCCTTAACCATACTGTTGGGGCTACCGGAATTTGCTACCGGACTTGCTT
>CBVK0100603714.1:0-16597 GCA_900067695.1 Picea abies | reverse complement strand
ATGGTTGTTGGGATGGCAGATGCAGGACAGAGTTGTGACGAGCCCTTGCGCAAAGAAGAAGAAGGACACCCTCATCAGGACGCTTTGGCAGAGATTGACCTATGGGGGATTAGCCCTTGCAGGTGGTATGATGGCTTTGATGGGCAAGACGCCACCAGGGAAGATTGGACGTTTCCTGGAGGATGTGGCAGCGTGTTTGGACCTTGTGGCACGTGTGGCAGCTTGCAGGAGGCCCAGAGGGGCCAACGTCTGTCTTGCTGGATGATGATTATGCCTTGAAAGGGCCAACGTCTCCCCTATAGGGGCCTAACATCTCCATTTTTAGCTCACTTTTGTCATTTTTAGCATGTAATGTGACAAATAATTGAATAATGTAAAGTCAGCCTTGTCGGTTGTTTTTAATGACCTAATTGTTAATTAAAGGTCATAGAGATCATATATATTGAGGATGTTTTACCCTCATTTGACATAACATAACTTGCTCTCTTGTGAAAGTGACTCTTTTTATCTTTTGTCTTGGATATTTGCTCTTGGAGTGAGGCGCTACATTTGGAAGGATCATTTTTGGCATGTTTATGGTGTTCTTGTCATTGGAAGGTGTTACAACTAGGGTTTGATAAGCTTCTCCATGAATTTGTAAGTGTTTTTATCATCAAAACTTCTTGATTGAATGGTTGTTGATTAAATATCTTGCATGTATAGTTACATTGTTATTATAATGCTTAATCATTGAAACCCTAGGGAGCCAACACACAAGTAGGTCGTGGCTTCATGTCCCCATGATAAGAACTAGTTTAGCCATTGATTAAAGAAGGTTTAGCCTAGCCATAGCTACACTAGCCATTCTTTTTTCTAAGTTAGTTTTGGATACAAGTTGAAAAAAGAGGACGTCCTAGGCCTAATTGAGTTTACACCTAGGGTTTGGACTCTTAGGGTTTGAAAAGCCTTGTCCCCAAGCAACACTTTTCAGCCCTAGACTTGTATTTTAAAGCTAGTTGTTTTGCCAAAGAGTTCTAAGGAAAGAGGGAGGAGCATGAGGCCTAGCTTTAGCTACACCAGAATGAGCCTCCTCCCCTTAAGGTTTTGACTTGGTGGCCCTGCCATTGCAGCACTATCAAGCCTAACTCTCCCGTCCTTAGATTTAGATCTTTCCGAGCCATTAGCCTTGCTCCTTGACTCCATTTACCCCAAGGCACTAGTCTATACTAAAATGTTGAGCTTTTTTGTGCTTAAACACTCTTTCAAACTTTCTTGATTTAAAACCCTAACTAACCCTAACGATTTCACTAACCCTAACCCTAAGATGACGTCATGCCTCTATTGAACATTTGATTGGTATAAAAATTGCGTCTAGGTCATCCTTTGTTTGGCATTGATGTCTTGAATTTTTTCATTGGTCTAATTTGCAAAACGTCCACCTCTTTGCCTCTTAAACTAACCTGATTTAGGGCTGACGTCACCTTTGTAACAACAGTAATATTGATGACGTCAAGCCTCTTTTAACCATTATTTAAGTGTAAATCATTGTGATTTGGTTGGCATTGAAGTATAGATTACTTTCTTTGGCTTATTGTGCAAAACGTTCACTTTTTGCCTTCCAAAAAACAGCATAAATTAGGGCTGACGTCACCCTAATTCTGCAATAGTGATGCAGCAACATTATATATATATGAGCAGATTTATGAGATTTATTGCATTGAGAAATGATAAAGATTGATTTTATACATTGAATGCATAGTATCACTTGTATTTATTGAAGAAGTGTTATAATCCTTTATCTTTGTTTTACAATCATTGACTTCATCAATAATTACTTTCATTAATGCTCATATATGTTAAAGATAGTCATTGATATTGTGAATTACTAACCACTGCAGCACAATTTTAGTTTTATTTGCCTTGTCTCGCAAATAGGTACCATTCAGTGGAAGATCTTCTTCTTGACTATCCATTTGGCAGTGGTCTGTGAAGGGAAAGCCTACATTGACTTTTGAAGCCTTAAAACCTTGATCCTTTGCCTTCAGAACCCCAGACTACTAGGGACGTCTCCCTTGGTATTAGCCACCCTAAATAGAAAGAGCTCCCCATCGAGGTGACAGTGGGTGGGGAAGCTCCTATTACGCCAGTTTGAGCCTTGACTCCAAGCTATCTAAAACCTCTCCTACAAACTGTGCGATAACAAGACTCAAAATCAAGTGAGCGGGCGTTGCATCCTTCAGCGGAAAAGATCCAGTGGCGGAGCAGAACAACAGTTGATGGGAAATTGCAGATTAACCGAGTCGCGCCAAGTATAGCGCAAAAATATTTTCAAAGGGTGTCAATCGAGATCAGCATAAGCGCAGTGGTTTTTTTCGAACTCGGGGTGTGTGAGTTCGAAGGGCGGACCATGTATTTTGGTTGCACGAGATTGCGAGTTACAAAAAGTGCCCGGAGGGGGTCAACCTACGCTGACCATCGTGTCTCGGGACTTCGCCAGGGAAGGATGCTAAAGTTCGATACTCCAACTCACGAAGCCACGAGGTAGCGAGAGCGTCTTAAGCCCACAATATTGCCGAGGTGATCAGGACCGTTCATCCAGGGGAACACGTGACACGTGATTAGACTCCTCGCCTCCTTGCCCCTCGCAAATTCAATTAGCAAGGATTAACTCTTCCCAGCTGCGAGTCGCGAAGTGCCGAGGACGTCCAGAGCTTGGGCCCACAGTCTTGCCGAGAAGATCCCAGCCGTCCATCTGAAGCGGACACCTGGTGCAAGTAGATCCATCTCGACACCTCGCTCATCGCAGCTCCAACGCGCAGAAAACAG
Source organism: Picea abies (assembly GCA_900067695.1). Taxonomy (NCBI): domain Eukaryota; kingdom Viridiplantae; phylum Streptophyta; class Pinopsida; order Pinales; family Pinaceae; genus Picea; species Picea abies. The sequence continues at coordinate 13,792 of CBVK0100603714.1, read as the reverse complement.
TTCCATTATACCCCGAGGTGCGAAGTAGTGAGAACATGCGGGACCTGGGGCCCACAGCGGTGTCAGGCGAGTTCAAGATCGTCAGATCTCAGAAGGACACGTGGTGCGCGATTAGGCTCCTCGCCTTTTCGCCCATCGTGACTTTGAAACATAAGGACTAGTTCCTCCCAGCCGCGAGGCACGAGGTAGCGAGAGCGTTCTGGGCCCACAGTCTTGTCGAGAAGATCTCAGTTGCCCATCTAAAGCGGACACCTGGCGGCGAGTAGATCCATCTCGGTGCTTCGCCCATCGCGATTCCAACTCGCAAAAAGTAGCTCGATTATTTCCCGAGGAGCGAGATGCTGAGAGAATCTCGGGCCTGGGCCCACAGCCTCGCCAGGAGAAGTAAGAGCCGCCAGATCAAGAAGGCCGAAGCGCTGAGTTCAGTTACAGAGAGGATCGTCGCAGTCTCCAAGCGCCATCGGAGCCGATCTCCATATCGTGCTTCACCTGAAGTAAATGATGACAAGAGCGGGTGGTTGAGACTTCCTCTCATTCATTAAGAGAGGGAATGGAGGTTCTGGCAAGCCGTCTGCCCGAGGAGGTCCTGTGTGTCGATTTTCCCAGAGAAGCCATGCTGGAGTCCTCGACTCGACAGAAAAATCTGTGCACGCTATCCCAGCACTTAATGGCTCAACTACTCTCCTTACAAGAGCCATGCTTAGTTAAGATGGCACTTAAAGGAAGACATCAATACGAGTTTGACTGAGGGGACACCCGATTTTGAGTGACTATACACACCTCTGTGAGGTGAAGTTTTTTGAGTATATAGACTCAGTTTTGGGTATTTTGTAAGGATCGATGGTAGAGCAGAGCTCCCTACTGTAAAGTTTAAGATACATCCTAGTTTGTTGGATATGCATCTGTATTTTTGAGATATCTTGTTTGATGACAAGTAGTTCTTCTCACTCCATCTAATTTTCGTCTCATAGAGAGTTCGTGATTGACTGAGTCGCGCGAATTATTACAGTTCTGTTATGATAAATGATTTATCGTTGCATTGTTGTATTCTCTGGTTTCTGTATTTAAGTGCAAGATGACCTTGCATTTGGATGCCTTCTTCTTCAGTCTGCCAGGAACCCGTCGTTCGTAACAGACCTTCGCACTCTTCCCGCATAAGTCTTCTGCCTGTTCACCCTTTACTACAACTCACTGTCTGAAGTTTATATAAGACCTCGCTCACCCATGCATGCCTGGCCTAGTTTGGAGTTGGATGATATCGTTTTGAGTTGGCTTCCATTCGGTCACCCCATCTATAACAAACCATGACATAAAATTGATGGGCATCGGGCTCTGCTCCTGCTAGCAATCCAGGAGTGACTTCCTTTGCCAACAAAAGGTATGGCCAAATTTTCCCATTTAGGTTGGTATGTTTACATTGTTAGATTTTTGTCATACCACAGTCGAGGCTGCAACCTTGGAAGATGTCAAATTAGTTGACATCGAATTCAAAAGACATGATCCAAATAATGTGGTAGAGAATCATTTGGCTCAATTCAACAAGAAAAGATACATCCACGAAGATTATCCTTATAATGAGGTTTTCAAGGGAGATAGATCCTATGAAGAAGTTCAAAATAGATTTCAGACTTTGCCTCCTGACCAACAGGTTGGTTTCCTCAGCTTCCAAAAGCATAGATGAAACAACTTGTCTAAGATTTTACAAGGAGATTCAAGGCCCATTCCATCTTCACAGGAAGCTAAATCCACAGAATCTCAGCCAAGTTGCTCCACTAAAAAAAACTTGAAGAAGTATTGAAGAGTTCAGACGGGTTATTTAAAGAGATAAAAACATCACTGCTAGGTCTAAATGATCAACAAATATTAGCCCGGTTTGAATCTTTCATGAATCAGGGACAAGTTTTTCCCCATTCAACACCAGTTACTTCTGCTGGCATCCCAAGCACAACAGGTCTAGAAAGCTCCACCGCAATTATCTCTCCTATTCCCTCATTAACTCCTTTAGCAACCAGTTTTGGAACTCCTAGTTCAGAGGTCATTCACATAGATGAACTTACTCCTATCTTGCTTGAAGCAATGCCTCCCTCAAGTTTCCTTTTCAAAAAGAAAAGGAAATCTATTGTAAAGAAATAATCTCAACAAAAAGATGGAGTAGTTACTAAAAGGAAGAAAAATAGTGTATGATGGAAAAGGCCAAGATGATCTTGAGTTTGCCAAGGAGGTTGCAGATTCACTAGGGGATTTCACCACTACCAACCAATGGTTAGTGGATAATCTGACAAAGAAACTGCAACAAAAATATCTCTTGGTAGAACAAATGCATAATGAAATGAAAAACACAGAACAAATTGTCAGGAGAAGAATGAATCAAGATATAGAGAAAATCAGGTTAAATTATCAACAACAGATGAAGCAGTTACATGAGAAACTTGAGTTGATTTACCAGAACTCACATACCAACAAAGCCATGTTTACTCAGTGGGATAGTTTGATAGAACAGTTGCAGGACAAATTAGTCCTAATGGAGAACACAACAATAGACATCACTGCTTTCAAAGCACGAGCATCTGAAATCAATGAGAAGCTGGAAGTTGTCCAACATGATCTATATCAAAAGGTGGATACTATTTAGAAATACTATAAGGAAATAAATAATTCTCTGAAAAGTATTTATGTGAAAGAAAAATATGCCCGTGTGGCTAGATCCAGTTTTCATGAATTCATTATATGGAGGAAGAAAGCCAATATCCCTAGTCTCTCCCCTTTTTCACAATATGAACAAGTGAAGGGTGAAATGGCCTTGAAATTTTGGGAGATAGATCTAGAAGAAAGCAAGAAACTTGCCAGAGAGGCAAAGGAGGCTTGTCTGAATACACTATCTTCTGTAGAAACAAAATTGGTTGAATTTGATGGAAATGATATCTCAGAGGTACTGGGGAATATTGAAATAGAAATGAATAAGGAAAACTCCAGAAAAAATAAGGAAAATATTTAATCGGTCATCCAACAGGTGGATCATATTGATTTGCTCAAGATTAATGAGTTGTTGGTGAAGCCAAATTTACATTATCAAATTACAACCTAAGAAGTAAAGAAGATCAAGGAGAAGCTGCCACTAGTACACAAGAAGGTGTTTGCCTTCGAATTGAACGAGAACGTTGAACCCTCGAGATTTGTGGTAGCCTTGATGGATATGTGTACCCAGTTCAATGAACAGAGGAAAGCAAGTGCGTCTAGGAGCAAATGAAGGAGCATATGAAGCGCCAACACATCAAACCATAACTCAACAATATATTCATTTTGTTTTCCCATTCAGATTGTATTCTATATTTAAAGAAGATATTGTGGAAAGTCCAACTACTTTTAGTTGAGACAATTTTTGTATAAATAGATAGATCTTAGATCTATTCTGGGCCGCTTCTAGCCTAATGTAAAAGAGATAACTTATTGAATATTAATACATGAGCATACATAGATTATAAGTTTCGTTTCATTTGAGTTATGTGTTTTCTCTGTGTTTCCATCTCTTATTAGATTCCTTATGTAGTTCTTGAAGAGTGAATGATTACAATTTAGTAAAAAATCTACCGTAATCTTAATATATCAGAAGTCCATTCAATTACAGTTTTTCCTCTGTTCTTATTGTGAGTAAAAACAAGACCTATGATCTGTGTGAATTGTTGCATTCATAATCTTCTTTCAAGGGTACATCTTCTATTTTTCTTCTACTGCAAATAAGGTAAGACTCATCTGTAATTGATACCTTGCTTTATTTTAATAGTTTTGTCAATCATTTCTACATCATTTGAAATTAAAATTAAGACTTAGATAACGAGATACAACCTTTGTATTGTCTTATAATAAATTTCACTTAAAGTTATTTCTTAGAACACTGAAGGTAGAAGAAAGCACTTATAAAACATTTCATTTAAAATCTTGGATCCCTGACATTATTCTTTGAGCCTAGAATCAATCTCAGGAACAACATAACAGAATTTGATACGTTCAAAATTTAAAGCGGGGGAATTGGGGGATGGTAAAAGGTATAGACAATTGATTGGAAGCCTAATTTATTTGACAAATACTCGACCAGATTTTTCATACTCAATTAGCATACTTTCAAGGTTTATTCAGGCTCCAAGGGAAAGTCACTGGAATTAAGCAAAAAGGGTACTAAGGTATATTCAAGGTACAAAAGATTTTGCTATCTACAAGAATAACAAAAAAATTACACTTGTTGGATATTTAGAGGTTGATTTTGCAGGTGACATTGATGATAGAACATCAACTTCAGGTTACTTAATGACTATGAGTTCAACTACAATATTTTGGAGTTGCAAAAAGCAAGCAACGGTTGCCACATCTTCAACAGAAGCATAGTACATATCAACTTGGGACACAACATGCAAGATTGTATGGCTACGCAGGATTTTACAGGATCTTGGTGTAACTCAAAAGTCAACAACTATTTTATTGATCGATAGTGAGTCAACGATAAAGATGGCCAAGAATCTGGTATTTCATTCAAAGACTAAGCTTGTCAATACCAAGTACCACTTCATTAAATCGCTCATTTTCAAAGACATTATCAAGCCTCAATTTTGTTCATCTTAAGATCAAAATTAAGATATTTTTACCAAACCTCTTGATAGAATAAAATTCATTAAGTTTAAAAATAAACTTAGTATTTGTAAAAATAAACTTTCAAATTAAATAGAAAAATATTAATTTCATAATCCTAAAGTTCTATAAGTCTAAATATTTTTCTAAAATAAATTATTTTATAAATTAATTTACGCTAGCATATTTTAAAAAAAATATTTAGTTTTATATGCAAAGGATACCTATCATACTGAAACCCGCATCACAATCTTTGATACAAAACACTCAAATCACCACTCATCCATCGAATTGCGATTAAAAAATTGTTGAAATGTCAATTTGCATTAAACCTATATGATTAGACCGAAATCACACTTGTGCATGGGAGTGAAAATTTGAACCAAAATATGAAGGAAAAACTCGAGAATAATGAAGCGATTTGAGTACCCGGCTTCCCACGCTCAACAATCACCATCGATAACTAAATAATTAAGTACGCGGCATGTGAACAAGCATCCACGCATATATCTGTTAGGCTATGTGTGATATGTGTTGGTAAAGTGATTTATATGGGGACGTGTAACGCTACCCACACTCCCCCATTAAAATAATGATGACCGGTTAAAATTTCGCTAAAAAAAGCGGAGAAGATTAGTTGTGAAAAAAACACGAAGACTAATCATGAAAAAGCGAGAAATTTCAGCCGATGCTTAGGTATGGGAAGGACACGCGTGACGTCTATAGAAACTTCCCTACTATAGAGGTTGGCGAAGGCACGGGGCAAACAAAACAAAGCCATGTTTCTTTTCTATATATGATCTCTTCTCGCATGCTTGCAGTAAAGATAAATTGGAGAAATTGAATTGAGTTGAAGCACAAGAACTAATTATTACAGTGGCAATGGGAGGAGAAGAAGGGGAACGGAAAGGTGGTACTAGATATTCGGCGTGTCTGCAGTGTACACAGAGCTGTTACAGGACTCATGGTTATGGTAAGCCAAATTCCGACGCGGGCTCCTCGTCCTTTTTCAAGGTCATGCTCAGCGGCTTCTCTGACAAGCTGGTACACTAATAATTATACTTATTCTCACTCTTCTCGTTCACTTACTCATCTTCGATATTGGTTCCCAACAGTTCTGCATTAAAATGGGTATTCATCTTCAATATTAGTGCCCAACAGTTCCTGCTTACAAGTTGGTTGGTAGTTAACAAAAGCTTTTTTGTATGTATGTATGTCCTGTTACTGTGCACGTGCATGTGCATGTGCTGTGTTCTACCTGGTTTTAGTCTGAAACAATGCATGCCTTGCTGACACATCTTATATATTACAAAAGAGTACTAAATTTTATCGAAAGGCTGTTTGTTTGTCTGTCTTATGTCAGCACATCGAAGAAATAATTTAATGAGGATTATATTAATGAATTTAATCAACAAATTTAGAAAAATGACCAAGTGGCCTCTGTTCTGAGATTGAATTTCTTGGTTATGAAATCTCTTAGTTTGTTTTAGTTCTCATTTATCTAGCCAGCCAGACCTTTTTTTTTTTTTTTTTGCGTGTGTTGGTCTCTCTCTCTCTCTCTATATTAGTTGTTGAAACAGAGATTACAATGCCAATGCCACTGAAGTGCTTATGCTTCAAGCCCTTTAGCTTCGTTCTCGGATCCGATATGTTCAAGGTTGGAATTTACAACATTCATTAGATCGAACCACTTTGAGACTGAAATAAAATGCAGGTCTGTATGAGAAACTATCCCAGGATGATCTTTCCCATCTAGCTGGTCAGAACCTCAATAACAAGCGGTGTTCTTTCTGTACTGTAGCAGTTGAAAAACTAGCCCTTCATCCAAGATTGTCTAATAAATTGCCCCATTTGAGTAGAACACTGCATCTTATTGCAGCACAATGTGAGGACTGGTTAGCAGAGTGAACTGTTGTCTCAAATGCCTGTGGACAGTGTTCCCACCTAACAATGGTATTATTGTTCATACACTGGATAATTTTCGAGACAATCTACACAATTTGAATATGTTTAGAGTACACACTGTATTGAAATAAAATTTAAATTATTGTTAGAAATATTAATCCACTTTCCAGAGGACATTATTCAGCAGGCACTTGGTGTTGACATCTGCACTGTTGATTTGGATGATGACCAGGGATAATTCCCTCCTTATTTACAGACCAGGAAAGTAATCTACCAACAAATCCTGTGGAATCTTGAAGTGGGGCAAACTAAGGCAGAATCACAGAGTTCTCCTTTTGTCACAGTGGGCTATAGAAAAGGCAATGAACATATTTATTCCCAAATGTCTTTATTATCCATATATATCAACAACAAACGTAATACTCACATGAAAGTAACAAAGTCTAGTTTGGAACTAGAGAAGACCTCATGGGGGGTTATTAAAAGATCGGAAGAGCACACGTCATTGATCTCAGAAGTTACAACAATGCTTAGCAGTTACAAAGTTAGAGGGAGGCTGAGGGGACTCAGAGTGTAGCAGCTTAGAGAGGGACCTTTTAAAATCTTCATTTTTAATCAGCTCAGAGATGGGGACAGGAATCCTAATTTTTTGAATTTCATGCTCAAAATTAAAAGGGGAAATGGGCTTAGGAGCTTCCCTTACCTCAGTGGCAGGTACTTTGGCTGCTGGCAAAGCACTATGAGTTCTCTTTTCTTTAGTTGTGGTTGCTGCAACTTTAGTAGGCTTATCTGCTATGAGGGGCTGGTCTTGGCTGTCAAAGTCTCCTTCTTTCTTCCTTGACCTGAGATTGTATCTGTTAGAGGTATGACCGGCCCTTTCTCCCTTTCCTAACTCATGGATCTGAATGTTTATCAGGGATTTTTCATATGCAGACTGAGTCAAATGAGGAAAAGGAGGAGCTTCTTCAACACAGTGAATTTCAGGGTCGAATTCGTCTATCTCCTCTCCTTCATCATGAGTAACCAGGTTATTTTGGAGAGGGGTTTGAATCCTTTGATCCTCTCTGTCCTTTTCCCTTTGTTCCCTTGGAAAGGCCTGTGGTCCATTGTTACTAGGTCTCCTGAAACCTCTATTATTAGCGTTCTGAGGATTTCTGTACATGGGCTTTCCTTCTAATTCCAACCTTTCTATCTTGGCAGCAAGTGATTTTAGTGTTCTAGCTGTCTCATGTGTCTGATGGGGCATGGGAGAGGAATTGGATGAGGAAGTCTCCTGCCTGTTCTTGGGCGTATTTCTATCACCCGCGCTCCTGAGTCGGTCAATAGCCAATATGTTAGATTCTACTTCCACGGTTGCATCTTGCATGAGGGCCAGGGTAGTGGCTCTTCTCTCTCTCGGCAGTAGGCAGAAATCAGGATCAAAAGCGCTGGAGTAAGTGATCTTTGCAGAGGCCTCGGAGGGCTTTATCTCAGCAGGGATTCTGTTGTACATTTTATTAAATCTCTTGGAGAAGTCGGAGACAGACTCTCCTTCCTTTCTCTTCAACGACGCAAACTCCGTCATGTAATACATGAAATCCTTTTTATCTCCCCATTGCCTCAAAAAGGCATTGTCTAGGGCTTCGATCCCATCAATAGATCTAGGAGGCAGGGCCTTGAACCATTTTCTAGCCTCTCCTTGGAGGTTGTGGACAAAAATCCTCATCCATATGTCTGCATGCATGATGACATTGTCGTCTGTGAAACTGTAGAAGGCTTCTAGGTGCTCATCTGCAGTTACGTCCCCCTCACCCGTAAATTTGGGTAGTTGCTTGAGGTAACCATCTGCCAGGAGGGCGTTGAGGGGCTGAGGTAACACAAGGGGAGCGTACCTAGCGGCTATAATAGCTTCCATTCTGGTCATAGGGGGATTAGCACCAGCCATAGGAATATTAGGTGGAGGAGAGCTTGGAGGAGAAGGAGTTCGCGAAGGGGCTGCGGGAAATGAGAGTGGGTTTAAGGAGAAGGCTAACGAGCTCAAGTCAGCAGGTGCTCCTCTTTGCGCAGGAGTGGAGAAATCTTCTATGATCCTGGGTCTTCGCCGATAAACAGCTTCAAAGGAGAGGGGAGTGACAAGGATTTCTACCTCTAGTCCCAGACCAGGAGGGGAAAACTCAGCAGGAACACTCCCAAAATTCAAGGAACGGGAAACCTGTGAAGGAGGTCTATCAAGAAACTGAGGAGGAGAGGAAAGATTTATTATAGAAGGAAATGGCGGATTACCTGCTTCGGCGGTGGAAGCTTCTTCTTCAGGGGCCTTTCCTTTTCTGAGAACCACCTCCGGATCAGTTACAGGTGTAGCTAGAGGCAACTGTGGATGTGATCGCGTATGTTTGCCTCTGGAAGCCACAATTAAAACAGCGGGTTTGCTCCAGTGGAGTCGTCACAATGGAGTCGCCAGGTGCACGGTAGCAATCTTCAAAGGCTCTGATACCTGATGCACCTTCAGAATCAGAGGCTCATTGTCGTTCAATCCCGGGGAAAATTTTCAATTTCGTCCCCGGCAACGGCGCCAGAAATGTTGGCGACGGAAGTCACTTCTGGATTGCTAGCAGGAGCAGAGCCCGACGCCCATCAGTTTTATGTCACGGTTTGTTTATAGATGGGGTGACCGAATGGAAGCCAACTCAAAATGATATCATTCCAACTCCAAACTAGGCCAGGCATGCATAGGTAAGTGAGGTCTTATATAAACTTCGGACAGCGAGTTGTAGTAAAGGGTGAACAGGCGGAAGACTTATATGGAAAGAGTGCGAAGGTCTGTTACAAACGACAGGTTCTTAACAGGTTGTAGAAGAAGGCATCCAAATGCAAGGTCTTCTTGCACTTAAACACAAAAACCAGAGAATACAATAAAGCGACGATAAATCATTTATCGTAACAGAACTGCAGTAATTCGCGCGACTCAGTCAATCACGAATTCTCTAAGTATGAGATGAAAATTAGATGGAGCGAGAAAAACTGTCTGTCATAAAACAAGATATCTCAAATACAAATGCATATCCAACAAACTAGGATGTCTGTTAAACTTTACAGTAGGGAGCTCTGCTCTACCATCGATACCAACAAAAATACAAAGACTGAGTTTATATACTCAGGAAAAATCTCCTCACAGAGGCGTGCCTAGTCGCCCAAGGCTTGGTGTCACTTCACTTCAGTCAAACTCGTACTGATATCTTCTTTTAAGCACCACCTTAACTGCGCATGGCTCCTGTAAGGAGGGTAGCTGAGCCATTAAGTGTTGGGCTAACGTGCGCAGACTTCTCTGTCGAGTTGAAGACTTTGGCATGGCGTCTTTGAAGAACTGGGTACACAGGACCCTCTCGAGCGGACCGCTTGCCAGACCCTCCATACCTTATACTTAATGCATGAGGAGAGGTTTCAACCACCCTCTCTCTTCTTCATTCACTCCGAGCAGGTCGTAGGATTGAGAGCAAGTTGAATTGGCACCTGGAGAACACAGTGATCCCTTCTGCACCTAAACTCGACGCTTCGGCCCTTTGCGCAGCGCTTTCTATCACCCCTAAGTGACCATGGGCTGTGACCACGTGCTTATTCCCAAAGCGCCCTCGGCACTCGCGAATGGAAAGAGTTAATCCTTGTTCTTAAAAATTGCGAGGAGCGAGGAGGCGGGGAGCCTAATCGTGCGCCACGTGCCCGCTTCAGATGGACGGCTGAGATCTCCTCGGCGATACTGTGGGCCCAGGCTCTGGACGTCCTCGGCACTTCGCGACTCGCGGCTGGGGAGAGTTAATCCTTCTGTTTCAAAGCTGCGAGGGGCGAGGAGGCGAGAGGCCTAATCGCGCGCCATGTGCCCGCTTCAGATGGACGGTTCTGATCACTTCGGTAAGACTGTGGGCCCAAGTCCGGGATGCCTTCGGTACTTCGCGACTCGCGAATCCAAACACCAACACTTCGGGACTTCTCGCGGCGAGATCCCGAGGCTTCGTGCCTCCTGTATTCCACTCGCCGACTCTGCTATGGCCCCCACTGCCTCCAGCTGTCGGGGTATCGCTCCTCGCAATCTCGCGATCCCCGCGCCCAAATTCTCGAGCCTTTTCTTGCGAGGCCCCGATACGCGATCCCACGTGCGGATCCAACGGCTCCTCGATCCAGATCTAACGGTTATTCACCTTCTCGCTTCTCGCGTCCTCGCGACTTGGGATACCCAATGTTTGGGCCTTTACCCTGCGAACTCCCGAGTTCGCGAGATCATCAACCTTGGATGATGCCGAAGACACTTTGCCCGCTCGCTTGACCCGCTACTTGGAAAAACAAGGATTCTCCCGTGCTGTGCTTGATCACTTCGTGCAACTTGCAGGCCCGAATGCTCTCGAGCCTATGACAAGAAATATCGCTAACAGGGCCCTCCAGGGCCATGCTCAGGTCAATCCTGGTACTTCATGTCTAGGACCGAGACATGATCTCCTAGTTATCCCTAGATATCGGGGATAACAGGTTCACAGTCCACACTGTCACCTTGACTGGAACCTCTTCCTTCTAGGCTCACTCCTAGGGAAAGCCAAGGGGGGTAGACCCTAGTTACTAGATTTGATTTAACGTTTATGTTCTAGGAGTTGGTTTTAATTTGTTAGAAGGCTTGGGGAAAGACTAGCCTAAGATGCTAAAGCAGCAAATGCAAAGTGCAAGATTATCTAAATGACAAGCAATCATTTCCCAAAGTCAACTATGACTAGTGCCTAAGGTTGGGCAAGGGGTCAACTAAGTTTGAGGGTGTTCAATTACCAAAATATTATAAGTCAAAATATTAGAACTATTTCACAAACTAAATATCGCAACTACTTATACAATGAAAGACAAATATTACAAAGATACAAGATGATACACAAGATACAAATTAATCAGATATACAATGATGCCAAAATGTGCAAGTTTAGGAAATATTCAAATTGAGATTAATCACATAAGCCAAGCATGCCCCAATAGCACTTACTCTATTGGACTGCTTTTCACTGGCAACCACTAAAGCACTCAAGATTCAAGAAGATGATGCCTCCCCAAGTGGGATACTCAACTCCTTTTTGAATCGCACCACAAGAGCAAATAAACAAAGATATATAAATTTGTTAACTCAAATGCTCATAAAGACTTAAAACATTTAGAGAGACAAACCATAAGATTGCAATTAAAAAATGTAAATATGAAAGTATTAGCAATGTGTGTTCCTAAACATTCATCTAAGATTCCCCAACACACATGGATCCCCAACACACATGGATTGTCTATGCAACTAGGTGGTTAGGAGTTTCTTAAAAGTTAAGTAAATTTTATTATTCCCTCCCCCTAACTATGTGTGGAGCCTTAAACCTCCTCCTCCTATAGCCAAATAGCTGCCGGGTGCTCAAGATAGTAAGGCAACGAGGCCCACCTTAGCTTCCACGGTCAGCCCTGACAGTAAGAGTACTTCCCGGAGAGGACACCCACCTGGAGCACCACGGGACGGCCCCCCGCCACTGCCCTCCGTTGTTTTCCTCAAACCCGTTTTAGATGGTGGAGATGGCTGAATAAGGCTATCCTAAGTTGTCTAAAAGGTTATTATGACTCGCGGCTGAGTCTTTAGGTGTGTTTGGAGTGTTTTAGGAGTATTTTAGATGTCCGAAAATTGTGATTTAAGCCCAAAACCGAAACTACAAAGTGCTTGAAATGAAGTGCTATGAATGTAAAGATTTAGCCCATAAACTTAAGATAACATGAATGTAAAGTTCATAAGATAAAAACCATTAACATAGCATCCCATTCATCATCATGACATATAACTTTGCAAAAAGAAAAAGGCAAGAACAGCTTGCCGAATGATAACAAGAATAAAACTTTAAGATTTTAATCATTCATCCACATGTATGCTAGCTCAATGAAAAAGATATGCTTGAAAGAAGATACTTGGCAGGAAATAAAATATCTAGATCCTAAATCATCAATTGATCACATATGCTTGAAAAAGATAAATGGCATAAAGACTTAAGAAATAAATGAATTGTACCACTTAAGAAAAATTCTAAAGCATTAAACCATAAGACATGATAAGCATATGTAAAAGAAATAACATGAAAGAGATGAAATGATAGATGTGATGACTACTCTAGATAATTTTAAACCATAATAGCATGTAGATCATCCAAAATATTTTCCTTTAGCCTCATGATTTTGGGGATTACTCTCCCAAGGTGTAGGCAACTAACATTTAGCAATACTAAAAAATTAGAGCAACCACTCACAATGACCAAGGTGGAGGCAAGCCTACCATTATTGGTCAAAGAGGGTTGAAAACAATCAAGTAAATGAAGAAAAATAAACAAAGTTGCAAACCACTCACAATGGCCAAGGTGGAGGCAAGCCTACCATTATTGGCCAAAGAGGGTTGAAAATAAAAATGAGATTATTATTATTAAGTGGCCACACTACCTTGTCTTATAGACAAGTGGGGCCAAACAAAATAAAAAAAATAAACTTGAAAGCAAAACTAATCTAGCCCAACGATATTGGGGGGTTGGCCTGGCCAATCACACACCCAAGGTGTAGGCAATGTATTATTATCTTTGAATGATACAAAAATGCTGAAATGAAAGCAAGAAAAAGAAATATACAATGAGAGAAAGTAAGGGATTCTTTACCAACTTGATGGAGCCTTTTGGGGGTGTTGTGAGAGTTGATTTCGGCGGCATTTCCCCTTGTCCCTGGTAAGAATTTGCAAAAACCAGCAAGCAAATGCTTGTTGGAAATGCTACACAACACAAAACAAATGTTAAAAAATTTATGTTTTTACACAGAATTTTTTTTACATAAAATCTCCAAGTTAAAGTGAAAATATTTTGACCTATCTAAGAGAGTTAGCTACAACAATCTATGATGAAATGAAAAGAAACAAATCAGATCTAAAATAGAAGTAAGGAGTGTAAGAAGATGTGGGTTGAAAACCCCCTTGTTGAGGATCTTCCAACCACTATCTTAGAGGCAAAATCTGCAAAATTTAAGCACTGTGTGAGTTATGGCAAAATAATAATGTGAAAGATAAAAGAATAGTATGAACTACTTCATAATACCAACTATCCTACACATATAGATCAACAAACAATACTATCTATTGATCTACTCAAACAAAATACTTTGCTCAAGAAAACTACACCATAAAACCTGTTATCGCACGGTTTGTAGGAAAGGTTAAAAAGCTTGAGTCAAGGGCAGAAACTGGCGTAACAGGAGCTTCCCC
>CBVK0100603713.1:0-16599 GCA_900067695.1 Picea abies | reverse complement strand
TATACATATAGAAGCCAGCGGCGTCCAAAAACCTAACCCAATGACCTGGATTAGTCGAAAACCCTAATTCCTTAACCGGAAATAGAAAACCATCGGGAAAAAACCATGTGCCAAAAAACCACCTAAATATCATGTGGTCCTAGAAATATGTCGTCCGGTGCGAAAAAAAAATTCAGGGGCACTGCCCCTGAACCCCGCGCGTGGGGGGATCCACCCCCCTGCACCCCCCGAGGGGGGTCCTTCCGCCCCCCCCTCTAAGCCCCCTGCACACCCGGTGCAGATTCTCAACTAATACTACTCATGCAAAGAATATAACACATACCCAACAATATCCCTCCGAGAGCTTATGTATCTGACCTGAGTTGATCATGGGATTTCCTACTTCTTTGATTAGTTTATGTACTGGTTTTCGTCCCCTCCTTTTGTTCTCGCGTGGTATCTTTTTGGAGCCTGATATTGATTTAGTGGCTATGCCTAAGCGTGTTGTTGATCCCACTGTTGAATCAAGAAAGACCTTATATACCTTTCTGAGTTGCTCTTCAGGAAGGGCTCTCAGATCCTTCTGAGTAAGAGCTTCCTCCAGTTTCTCTAGGTCAATACCTACTAGGTCTTGGGTGTCCACTTGCATTAAAGTATCTCCATCTCCATCCCCTTTTTTGTCTGCATGGATCTCTTTATTCGGACCGAAAGAAGAGGGTATAGGGTTCTAGTCTTTGTTCTTCTGTAATCCTTCATGTGGATACTGAATTTCCTAATCCTCAGGTAGCTAGATCAGTATATCGTAAGCATTCTTGGTCAAGATCTTAGGTTTGAGGTCAGTTGTTTGCCTTCGCGGGGGAATTTTTCTTCCTTGTCTAGACTATGGTGAAGCCATCTTTTTGCAGGTTTTGACTGGCTTTGGAAGCTTTCTGATTGAGTGGGTAGTCCCGAAACAGGTGGCCATGTTCATGGATTTTTCTACACCTGAAAGGGATGTGTTCATAGTCAAGGCTTTGTGACCAGTCTTCATCCTGATACTCCAACATTATTTCTCCTGGTAAAGCTTTAGCTATGTTCATGTAAACACATATTCAGGCGTATGAGGTGTATTTCCGTTGCCTTGTGGCTTCTGAGGCTTTGACATATTGGCCGATTGTGTTACCTATTCCCATGAGAATCTCCTCCAGCCAGAAGTACTGTGGAAGGGAGTAGAGGCGGATCTAGATAGGTGCCATTGTGAATTCCTCCTTGTCCGGGCTGAAGCACTCTGTCCAGAATCTTAGGAATAGCCCTACCAAGTTGTAGAAGTATGGGCCATTCTCAAAGATGTGATCTCTGTCTTCTGGGTTATATAATATGATTGTGAAGAATCCTTTGGAGCTGAGATGAACTTCATAGTCACCTTTAGGGTTCCACCAGTGTTTGATCCATTTGTTCAAATCCCTTTCAGATGGCCAGAGTCCCAGAAATTTGCTGATGAGGGCATGTTCTTGCATAAACTGGGTATGTTCCCCTACCCTTGTTGAGCTTATAATGTATCTTGGGGACTTTTCCATTTGCGGGATGCATTTGTCGAGATCCCATCCACGAGGTGCTTTTGGATGGGACGTGCTAGCTTCCGTCTCTATTTCCTTGCTGAATCCCTGTTCTCTAGCAAGGAGTTGTTCCCAGATTTTTTGTGGCAGTTCAAACGCGGGCCATTTTGCTCTCATTCATGATCTATCGTTGGTTGTAATGTTTCTATATGAGGGGGCTTTCCCCCCCTCTTTGATGCTCATAGTTGCAGGTCAGAGCTAGTATCGGCCCATGTTAGATCTGTGCTGGTATGTTGCTATGGGGGATCCTGAATCAGTCATGCAGTGGCTCGCATGGGCGTAGAGCTAGGGTTTTCTGTCATCGAGTAATGAGCAAAAAAATGGCCATTGACAATTTTGAAAGATAAGTCATTGAACCATTTTTTAATATATGCCTTGATGCTAAAGAATCTGGGCATTTCGTCTCTAACAAAACAAAGTTTTCCATCCTTATTCAAATTTAATACTTTGATCTTAGAAATAAAATGGGAAATTCAAGCCCAATTTAGAGAAAATTTCGGTCTTCACCAAAAATGGGCATGAGCCCACTTCAATGGTAACACTTTGAAGATAAAAAAAAAGGTGCATTGACTTTACCCTAGAAATGCCTACAAGATTTGATAAGCATCCAAATTTCAAACATTTGAATGTTATTTGAAGGCACTTACTCCATATTGGAATTTGTCCTGTGTCCACTGCTTATGTGCATAAATAACTTGAGTTGTTGCCATGCCAACAATCCAAATTTTATGCACAACACTAACTCAACTTCAAAACATACTAAGAAAATTAAAATTTCATGAATGCATGCCTCTAACAAATGTAGTAGATCAAATGAATAGAAGAGTCCCAAGGACATTCAATGCTGAAATGATCAACACTATTTCAAATTCAATGCATTCTAAGGTCATTCAAATTCATTAATGCTTGTAAGAAAACAATTTAGTTGAGATATGATCATTCACATTAAGAAAAGTAACCAATTTGAACTTAGTAATTTAGTCAAACAATTGGCATGGAACTGTGACTTTTGTCAAATAGTTAACATCAATTTCCCATACTAGTCCAATGCTAAAAATTGAGCTCTAATACCACTTTGTCACACACTCAGATGTCTTTATTGGCCATTGAGGTACTCCATATAAAATTATTTATTTAATTGACCAAATGTTAGGCTAAATTCAAACTCTAACATAACTATCGTTTTGAATTCATATCCATAAACAATATAGACAAACAATAACATTTCATAATTTCAAGTTCATACATTTGGCATTAAATTCAAGGCATCACACATCATTCTGAAAAAAAAAATTGCAAATAGAAGGTATTCAAAGGGTGACTTATATGAATACTTATCTATAAATAAATGCACATCCACCAAATTGGTTTTTAAGGAGCGATTTTCAATCTAACCATAGGGGAAATAAAACAAACTAATGACTCTCTTACATCACTTAGCCAAATAATTTATCCAACTAGATAAATGTTCATCAGCAAGCACTCTTGGTAACCATCCAAAAGGGTTCAAAAGGAAGACAAGTTTTCATTTATTTGCTTCCATCTAGTGCTCTTCAATGTGTGCCAAAGGAGTGCAATCTATTTTCTTCTTTTATAAATAACCTAGTAGAGTTTTACTTAGCTCTCAGGCAGTCAATGAGAATCAATCTAGAGGAAAGGGGTGTTTCCCTATGTATCTTCGTGTCTATGCTCTTATGCAACCATCCATATTTCTTCTCAAATCCAAAATCTTGACTTCTACATCTATATCAGGCCATCCATAGGCTCAAATCTCAATCTGGGACATGAGAATATAGTTGCTACCTTCAATGGTGTCTTCTTGTGTGAGAGAATGTGCTCGAAATAATAGGAGGGGTAACCGATGGTTATAATAATGAGAGTATGAATCAATTAAAATTTGCATGAGAAAGGAGACTACACACAAATAGAAAAGTTTTGCATTGTTACGAGGACAGAGTATCTTACACCCATTCCTCCTATTTTACTCAAGTCCATTTCCATCATATCTATGGGGAGTGAAATTTGTCACCAACCACCACCTACATTCAATGATTTGTGGTTTAGGTTTAAATAAAACACACGATAATAAGGAAAATGGTAAGGTTAGAAGACCAAGGAAACTTGGATTGTTTATCTCTTTTGGACCCACTTTCCTCTTTCTTTCTAGTGGTATCATGGTCCCTTTGTTTCCTTCTTAAGAAACTTTTTTGTTAGATGTTATATTATTAATATATTTTCTATTTATCCATTCTTTTACATAATATAAGCACAACATCAAAACACAACAACCACACCATAATTGTAACCCACCACGGAAATATATACATTTTCTCTAGTTATGCCTTGTCCTTCATCTCGGTAGTGGAAATATTTACAATGAAATTACATATCTACACATGTAGCCATTATTGTTAACATGGATTCACTCTCACAACATATCCTCATCATTAAAATAACAAATTCAATCTAATATTGACACTCACTACACTACACTTACTATGAATATTTTTAATAAATCTTGATGTGTAATAGGTTTGTGATTTATTAGGTCGATGGTTGGGATGGATTAAGGTTAGAATTCATCTATATAAATAAGTCTTTATTTGCAAACAAAAATGTAGTTTTATGGTATGGGAAGTAAGATGAATAATGCATATCATTAATAGTTTTTTTATATATAATGTATTCTTCCCCTATTCTCATATTCAAAGTTTTTTAATCTTGTTGTGATATGGTCATACAGCAACTGCAAGGCATTATGGACAATTCCAAAATTTTCTATCTCAAAACAAAATCTAGAATATATGAAAACATTGAAACTATTGTATATCATCTCATAATGAATTTGGAATAAGTCATTACCAAACAAGCCACATAATTACCTCTCCAATTGTCCAATTCTTGAAATAAATAGAAAATAGTTGGTACACCAAGGAGATTAAAGTGTAAAAACAATGAGGCTATGTTTAAGAAGCATTTAACTAAAGATCTAAAATTAAGAATTTTAATTAGCAATACTTTGACTTTCCATAAGGCTATATCTAATAAGAATTTAAGGAAAGATCTAAAATCAAGAATTTTAATTAACAACATGCTCTTATTTTCCAAAACTTACAAAGTCATTTATCAATAAAAAAAATTTCAAAAAAATTACATAAAATTTGATGTTTTTTTTTTTAATAAACACATGTATAAGTTGACTTTTACACAAGTTTTTCACCAGTAAATTAGCCACACTTGCTCTCTCTAATTTCTTGTTTTCTTTTTAGTAAACACTTGTATAAATTGACTTTTAAAGTTTTTCACCACAAAATTATCCACACCAGGAAATTAGCCACACTTGCTCTTTAGCTCTCTATAATTCCTTCTTTTTCTTTTTAGAAAACACTTGTATAAGTTGACTTTTACCCATGTTTTTCACCAACAAATTTTCTCTCAATAATTCCTTTTTTTTCTTTTTAGTAAACACTTGTATAAGTTAACTTTTACCAATTTTTTACCAGGAAATTTACTCTCTATAATTCCTTTTTTTTCTTTTTAATAAACACTTGTATAAATTGACTTTTATCTAAATTTTTTATCAGAAAATTTTGAACACTTATTCTAAATATTTTTTCCATATAATACAAAATAATAAGATCAATTGTTTTTCATCAAAATATTTAGTAATTTATATTTTATTTTTTTTTATTTTCTAATTTATATGTTAAACTTTTCTTTCTTTCCATCTAACCATATGCTATCAAAAATTATATATATATATATATATATATATATAATTTATTATAAAATGGATATCAAAAATTAGATATATATATATATAATTTATTATAAACCATTTTATAGAGGGAAAAGAAATTGAAGACAAATTGCCATATAACCAGCAAAATATATGGATCAGACAATTTATTTATTCCATGCTAGCTTTTAATAATCAGAATAGTTCAAAATGGGCAAAAACTTCAAATTAAACAACACTGTTTTATGTGAAGAAATGATAGGCACAAGACATTGTGGCAAACAGAACAGACAAATAAATGCTGTTTGTTGGGGTGTGTTGTCCAAGGAATGCGCATATATTATACATTATCAGTAGTAATCGCAATCAAAGGGCGTATTTTAATCAATATATTTTTTAATTTAATCTGTCTTCGGTTTCTTACTGGGGATTGAGATCGGGTAAGGGTATAGGACAGCGATCGGTTTCCCGGCGTTGCGCGCATAAACGACAGAGATCGATACAGTGGAAGATACAAGATTTAATCCAACAAAGCCCGCTATACCAGTCAGCCAGGTGTCAATCCTCAGGGAGGAGGAGTTAGTTACGAGATTGTTTTCTGGCAGTACCAGTTGTGGCAAGCAGCCTGGATGCTGTTGGATTTCTGCCTTCAATCCTGCCGCACCGTGATGAGTTCGAATCACGCGGAAGAAACCCTAATCTGATTCAGTTGTTTCTGCCTTGCTTTTGTACCAGCGGAGCCAAAGCTTCGACGATGCTTCTCCCTTGGCTTGGTAAATGTCTTTTTCTTGTGTGTCTTCCCTTTTCCATGAACACGGGATTGCATCTTCTGTACCGAAATCCTTTGCAGAGAGCTGTAATCTGATCTGCACTTATTATGACTGTTTTCAGAGACATCGAAAAAAGGAAACTTTAGAATGTAAGACGTGTCGAGCAGAAGAAGTGTACGCTATACAGCATTAGACTTTAAAGACGAAGCCATGAGTCTAACAAAACAAACTGCTCATATGTAGAGAGCTGTAATCTGATCTGCAGTTATTATGGCTATTTTCAGATACATCGAGAAAAGGAAACTTTAGAATGTAAAACGTGTCGAACAGAAGTGTACGCTATAAGGAAGCGCTATACAGCATTACACTTCAAAGACGAAGCCATGAATCTAACAAAAAAACTACCAATATGCATAACGAGAGAGAACGATATGTTATTTAACAAACCATCCGAGTCTGAAGCTGGTGCATAATGTTTACCCAAACACTTATTATAGTCTAGGGTTTCCGTTTTCCGTTCTTTTATGAAATGTAATATAAAAGTCGCCTGAAAGGCAAGATTCCTGGTATCCTGCTGCTGAACGATTGTCTTTCCCGAGACAACTTAGTCGGGAGAAGTATTTTATTCTAAACTTTGTAATATTTTTTTTGTTATTTCAAGTAATATTATTATTTTAATTTTTTCTTCTAATTTAATTAGAAGTTTTTGAATTTGCATAATCTGAGTAATATAAAAATTTCAAAAATTTGACATTTAAAAATACAATTTAAATAACAAAAAAATAAAGATTTTACCTAAATTTATATCACATGATTTCTGTGAAACATACCAGAACATTTTGATTACATCTCTAATGTGCAATCTCATACCACTAATAATTGCAATGATAATTTTATGAAGGGTGAATTTGATGAAGGATCGGGTTCTGTGGATGGGAAACTTGCATGGGAAACCTTGCCGCAGAACCCGGAACTTTTTTCTTTCTCGTTGTGCCTACAAGTTTATCGTGGCCCGTCTCTTCTGGGCGGTCGAGGCGATGCGGTCTCGCCAAGTGCGTCTATCTCCTTTGCCTCCTCTCGCCTGGTTTGTGGTCGCCTTTTCCTTTGGACGGATAGGTTTTTCTTTTGCATGTTGGATGAGATGTTTGGTGATCGTGTATTCTAGTTTGGATCTGTTTTATCTGGGTTATGTTGTTTTAGTCTGCGCTGAGGTTTTTCTGTAGGGGTTGGAACTTATCAATCTATTCATGTTGGTTTGTTTAAGGTTGGATGTAATGTTAGGGTTTTTTTTATGTAGTTTTGGTGGCTGGGGATTCTTACGCTTCTTTTTGGTCTGTATTGTCTAGTGGATATTGAAGTTTTTGTTTTTTTGTAAGGTTTTGAGTTAGAGCTTTGAGGTCTTTTTTTTATTGGCCTGAAATGTCAGCACTTAGAGGTCAGTTTAGGGCCTGTTGCTTCTGGTTTTCTCATACATGGTTGCAGGTTTTCTTGTTTTGTTTCCCCTTCTGATCAAGATTTTTGGTTAGCTTCTGTAGTTTCTTCTTTGCTGAGATTGCTGGCTATTTTCTTTGTAGATTTTATTGTACTGAGACCACTTTTAAAGAGCCATTTTTTATGTGTGTTTCTTTCTCTTGGAGTTGAAAATTTTTTAAAGACTAAATACATACTCTATGTATATCTTATTCAAATGTAATTTTTATTTCTCTTAATAAAAGTTAAGTTTTTTCTTAAAAAAAAACATACCAAAACATTTAGACAACTGAAATATTTTACACCTGTACTTCTTAAAAACAACATTTTATAATGAAAAAATAAAATGATTTTCCCATATAAATGTTTTTAATAAATTATCATAATGAAAAATAAGCATTCGTTATCAACATTTCGGACAGGTCCATACCAAATTTCTAGATGGAAATGTCTAGAAAGCTATTTTAACGGCGGATGGATTTTTTACAACGAAGTAAAAAAATTCATATAGAGAAAACACGTAACAGACCGAATATAAATCAAAACATTTCCATATCGTGTAGAGATTTGACTCGAGCAAATGTTTGTGAAAAGCATCCATTAGTAAATATATATTTTTAAATTATGAAACAAGGGATCACGGTACTAGGGTATAATTTCTAGAATGTTTGTTCAGGAATACCGCATACAAAACGATATTTCCGGATAATTATATGAAATATGTTTGGATAAATTAAAATAATGTAATTAGTTAATCAATTTTTATAATGGATCGTCCAAAAAAAATAAAAAAATTACTTTATAAGTTATTCATTATTAAATATTAATCATCTCTGTATTTCACCAAAATATTATGTAAGTAATAATATAGAATCTAAATATTTTGTAAGTAATATTATAGAATCTAACGTAAAGACATTGGTAAGAATTGTATGATTTAGAAAATAAAGATCGGTTTTGATGGGTTTTGATGGGTTTGGCTTTTTTTTAAGAGGATAAGTGATAAAGAAAAAATTCATATAAATTTATATATGGACATATATAATTAAAAAATTTAGTAGAGGTAATAAGAGCAATATAGAAATAACCTCAAAAATGATTAGAAATAATCTCAAAAATGAAAGTGGATATAAATGGAATTTTTACTAGTTGGAGAGGTAATACATCCATTTTCTAATGTGTTTACTAGATTGTTTAAAGCATGTATGAATTACAATATTGATATAAACTTGAAGATATATTTAGATGGGATTGCATTTGGGAGAGGGAACATAATATATGTTCCACCAAAAAGTCCTACCTAAGTTTTTACATGGAGAGATGATATAGGTAGAGAATTTGGTACAAGTATGGGATATCACAACTTTGAAATGCTACTAACCCTTGATAAACATGGGAAGAGGTTTGTGCATGCTAAAAATCTAAAGCATCCTCATTCAATGAAAAAGACTAAGTTCAAATTAAATATTGATATTAAGTTATAATAAATTTAAACAGGGGAAAGAATACCTTAAAATATGAATGGCATCCTCTCACATGTAATATGATTCAAAAAAAGATAAATAATATCATTGCAAGAGTTTCCCACAAGGGTTTTGGTCGCAACTTAAGATTTTTATAATTTCCATGACAATTATTTGAATAGCTATTATGACACTAATTTGGAGACTAATGGCACTAGTCCAACAATAATGACAATATTATTCAAAAAACTAGAAAAAAGTAAGATGCAAGAATTTTTCATGAGACTTTTGGGCCACAATTTGAAATAGATGTAAGCTCAATGATACGTCTTAGATTCATTAATATACACCTAATTTAGAAACACCATGACCATTCTACTTATAATGGCATTGGCATCACCATGATCTAGTAAATAGGTCGAGAAAAAAAAATGTCACAAAAAAATGTGGAAGAATAAAAGAAAAAAGTATTTACTCGTAGCTTGAGAAAGTAATCTTATACCAATTGTCAAGATCCTTGGTTATGAACATGAAAACCAAGAAACATATCGAATAATGTGCTAGAAAATCTCCAATAGTTTAATTACAAAATACTTAAAGTAGGGTAACAACATACAATAATCATTTTACAGAAGGAAAAATCCCTATTCACTTGCTCCTCTGAGGGCGTAACCTGCAAATGATAAATTCTCTAATATAATAAAAATCCTTGATATATACAATAAGGATGATTCCATCCTTATTTATAGTCACTTAATCAACCCTAACTATTGGTGCCCCTTTATCTTGATATTGAGTACCATGTGGTACATGTGCATTTATTACATAAAATACCATGAGTGATTGTTTTCTTTAACATAGGTTGAATTTGGTTGACTTGGGTTGATTATGTCATAATATGTCATTATTGAAAGTAGGCCAAGAAACCCTCCTCCAACATATGTGATTCTTCCAATGATATAGCGAATCATTCTAATAAAACCATCACAACTACATTGTCCATGTATAATATTGATTACGATGCATGATGCATTCTAATGAAACAAAAGGTGGGTTTGTCATGGTTCATTTATTAAAACCATTTCAGTGAATTGTTTCTTATATCTTCCTTCCACTGAGAGAATCTTCTCTCATGGAATGAACTACTAGTACCACATTGCCTAAAAGTGTAATGAGTGTTGTATGTTAAATGAACCCTGTAGGAGTTACCTCCCTTAGGCTCTTCCTAGAACTAAGATAGAATATATATGCAAGCTATAGATTTTCCTAGATCTAAATGAAACATGAAAATATCTATGCGTTGATGGAATGAAAGGCTTACCTGGTGATGTGATGGTTTTCCCTCCACGCTCCTTAGTTTTTAGCTTTCTTGACGATTCCCTTCACTCTTACCAACATGGATCTGTATCCATAGAGACACAAAGAAACCTTTCACAAGATCAAGAAAATCATGTATAAATGGATAATAGATATAGTGATATAACATAATAATATCAATTCACTACAAATATTATAACAATTGCATACAATCAAGGAGGAAAGTCTTATACTTGTTCTATTAATGGAAAAATTGTTTACAACTTACAAAAAAGTATGTTGAGGCAGTCCTTTCTAAAGTTCCTTTCCTAATATCTTTAATCAAATTGCCAGAATAAGTTTTGTTTCTTCTTTCTCTCCCCTTTTCCCATCAGAAACCCTCATTATATATGATAATAGAGATAATCTCAAAGGTTAATCTAGATAGGATCATCTCTTGGAAACTAATCCTAAATAGGGATTAATAGACCCAGTCGTGCCCTACATTCTTGTAGGGAGCAATTATTTTCCCTTTGAAAGAGGACAAGGAGAGACCACCAATTTTAGGTCACACACTCTAAAGGGACAACCAACAAACAAGAAACAATCTCAAGGAAAAAGTGCTATAATTTAGTGTTTCAAAATACTAACCACTATATGATGGTCATTAAGTGATCAGGTGGAAAATAACTGTATAATAGATGACCCCTAAAGTGTGAGTTCAAAAGAGGTGTCTAATGGCCATAATAATTTACAAAAAAAATCATAGAGCGTTGGGTGAAGGAACTTGTAAAGAAGCCAACATCATCCTGACATAATAATAACATCCCTGAGGCAAGCATACCCATACTCGGTAGAAAAAACTAAGCATAGCTGCCAAAATAGTACATTGTGGATCCATGCATGATGCAAATAATTAGATCATGGCCACAAAATAATACATTGTGGATCCATGTCACAAGTGAAAACATATCCATGCCCAAATACAAATGTGGATCTATGTCATAGTATAAAAATCAGTGAGAGGACTCAATTCTTGAGCGATATTTGAAGTACTTATGAATAACTCCATCGAAAATTGGGAGGAAATTCCATCATGTAATGTGGTGGTCCCAACCCAAGTTCTTCGTCCTAAATGTGAATGGTATGAATCTACAACGTGTGAATAAATGAGTTGGGGTCGAGCATGGTAGAAACCATATAATTACTAGTCATAGATGTATACTATTAATAGATGGGAGGGAACCCACCGATGATGATTATGGACCCCAAGATGCCTAGTACAATCTAGTGTGTGTGAATAAATGAGTTGAATTTGAACACTCATAGATTTATTCATCAAGAGCCAATCATGTAAACCCATTGTTGAAATGAAAGGAAACTTGTCATTGTTGTCTGCAAATCCTAGGGCGCTAACTAGTTTCTAGATTCCAAACCTAGATAATGATCTGGAGTTGACATGATGAAATACATTGAAGGAGGGCCTTGATTTATGCCCCATCAATCAACACGAAACATGTAAAGGTATATGGTGTGAACAGTGTAATGGTAGAGCACACTTGATGCAAGGATGGACATGATGGATGGGATAAAGGAATGAAACTTGCCGACATAGGATAACTTCCCCTGAACAAAACAACATGAAAAATAACTTGACTTGAAAGCATTGAATCGTTAATAACCAAAACACTCACCATGGAGGAATGGAAGAGTAACCAGTCAGTGGAGTTCGAGAAATCATAGAGATGGTAATGACTCAAAGACAATGGATAACCCAACTATTGGACATAGATGCAAAACAGGTGCGTTGTTCAACGGTGACTCAATGGATGACTGCCATTTGTGAATATGACCATATGTAAAACCCTCCAATATTTTTTTTCTTTCATGTTTGAAATGAGCACAAAACAAAATAAAAGTGTGCTCGATATTCTCACCTATGGATTTATTATCGAACCCAGGGTGGAGAATGGTTCTCGACAGTCTTTTCAATATTTAAGGAGTCTATAAAGATTAAAAAGAAAACTACATATACAATCTCATGGATCTAACGAGCCTAAAAATGTAAATTCTTGTTTTTTCATTTAATATTTAGGGAGTGTGAAAGGACAAAGAAGAATCCAAATATAGTCTCTTTCATAAATTTAGTCTCTCAATCCCAAAAATGTATAAAAAAATCTAAGGGAGAACTTCGTTAGCCAATGTTGACTAGAGTATTCATTTTTCGTAATTAGTCCATCCAGTGCAAAACAGGGTTAAAATTACACCAACGAAATGTCCTTTCAAATACATTAAATGAGTGTGAAAGGAAACAAGCTCAATCTAAGATATTTTTATGTTTAAGGATTCTGAAAAATCTTAATGCACTCTCCATGGTGTACCGTTTTCATGGTTGATTACCGAGCATGACAAAGGGGTAATAGTAAGCTCAACTACACAGAACAAGTGGTATGTGATGAAGTTCTAGGTGCATGTAATGTGACTAAAGAAATGGATTACAACAAGACATGGAAATTGATAACCACTTATAACAATAGTTCTCAACCAGGGTGTTGAAAATGGAAGTAAGTAGGTGGTTAGTGGTCAAGCATGGCTCCGATGCGATAATCAATGGAAGAAAATGGTGATGTAGAAACAATAAGCAGGGAGACAAAAATACTAATAAAGCATGACCATTTAAACAATAAAAGTGGTGGGAACCTAATGTATAGTGTTGGAAATGTGAACAATTAATAATGAAAAGAGGGGAAAGCAGGGAAAAACCTCTCCTTGTATGACAGTTTATAGACACGTACCTCAAGTTCAATTGATGACCCCATCTTTAAAACATCCCTAGAATCTTGTCAACACATGTCAACTAGATTCCGAGGTCAACACACATAAGGGAAGTACAAAAAAAAATCGATGGGAGGGATAACATAGAATTGAGTTGCAGTTTCTGAAAAATATAACCGAGGTGAAAAAGGGTCAAAACTAGGAGATCGACTAGATTTCCTACCAAATGCCTCCAGTCTTGGAGGAATATTTATTAGGTTAATTATAATTAGTTCCAAATCAGGGAGGAAGGTGTGATGATTCTCATCCTCTTCGGGCTTATTAATTGAATCCATGACTTCTGGGATGGCCTCTTCACAAGGAAACTTGGTATATAATAAATTATGAGAACTGAGAGAGTCAACAACCCATAGGGGTGGATAAGGTTGATCACACTCCACATGAGGATGGATTTGTTGATCAGTATCAACCAATGATGAAGGGATGGGAGGATTGGTAATCTTGACCATGGTGAGTGGGATAGATGATCCAAAGTCAACATCCTCTAGATGAGGTACCACCCAAGGATCAAATGACCTGAGGGATCCACTAGTAGATGAGAAAATTAAATGGATAGGAGAGACATGGGTGGCGTCTGGTGCAGGAAGGGGGAATATACCCATAAGAAATGGATATATTAACATACCTATAACTTTTCTTTCATACCCCCCAAAAGATTAACTTATCAAGGCCACATTGGTGCTAGGATTATCTTGTAAGTCATGTGTGTAATAATCGAGTTTGTATATAGTGACTATATTTCCTTAGTGGGGAAAAAATATGACATGAAAGGCAGTGTATGCAACATCCTTCATTTCTTAGAACTAGGTGTGCACTTCAACTTCTATGAAGATAGTACTTCCCCCAAGCTTGATGGGTAAGGAGGTGAGAATTTTGTGAGGTTTGAAATAATGTTCATACAAATATTTTAGGATGGTTGGAGATGCGGTGATATGTGGAGAAGCAATGGATTTCCAACATGAAAAAGATATAATGCAAGTGGTCACTCCTTCGTCAATCACCCTATGAAATATATTTGTATTCATACAACCAACTGTCATTTGTAATGGAAATTGGTGTGAGATATAGGACTCACTCTGTTGTGTGTGAAAGGAAATAATATTGGAATCCAAATGGTTGATTTCCCCCATGGTTGATAGAAAGGATTTCCACTCTTAAGGACATATCTTCAGTACTTAGAGTGTTGGCATGGCACATGGTGCTTGGGTGCAATATTCCACTATGATATTGTGTTGAGCTGCCTTGACATTCAAAATATGGATAGTCCATCGAATTACTCCTTTTAGAGGGTGGATTGTAGGTTCAAAAGCTTGTTTCTCTAAAGTGAGAGGGCCATTGGGTGGTATAGTCGACACAAGTTCCTTATATGAAGGTTCGCCTCCTTGGGAGTCATAGTTAATCACTCGGGTGGATAGTTCCACCATAGATTTAACCATCATATTATTTGTGGAGGAGCACATTGCATTGCCCCTGGTTGGAGGTGAGGTAACTTATGTGATAATTTTTTGTTGTTGAGGGAAAGTATTTCTTAATACCATTGATTGGAAAGGAGATCCCCCTCGCTAAAGGTATTGATGAAACTCAACAAGGCGAGGGAAATATTTGGTGAAGTGGTACTCCTTACACACCATGCAAGGATACTTTACCTTTCTTCTTCCCCCAACACTGGGGTCTTGCATGTTTTTACTCTCTTGATGGTTATAATTTTTTTTGGATTTACCCTTATTTTCCTTATTTCCTTTGGATTTCTAAGATGAATTAGGTTGAATGCATTCACCTTAGAAGTTTTTGTAGGAGAGATAATATATATGGTATTGGTACCAATCTGGGACAATGCTGGGGTGGAAGTTGTATGGCCTTGTTTCCAAGTCGATTTTGTCGTAGACTATTCTTTTATGGAGCCTATCATTCCATTGGCATGGGATCTCAAAGCTCATCTTCTTGAGTTAGAATATACAAAGTCTAAATATTGAGCATAAATAATGTATTTCTCCTGACTTACAACACCTCCCATGGTGACATCTCTAGAAATGGGAAGGAGGATTGACTTTGTGAGCCAATATGCTAGTAGTTGGTCCAGAATAATGACTTTAATCAACCATTGGTGTCACCTCCATTCATGAATATGATCATCAATATGAGTGGAGGTGGATTGTCGAAGAGAGGTTAAGAGCTTGGTGAGAAAATCCATGGAAAGACAATTAATGTCTACAAAGGATTTACATGACAACCCAGTATACCATTTTTCTTCCGAACCTATGAGAGTTCTCTAGAAAATTTGTAGTCAAATTGAATCATCCATTAAAGAGTTAGAAGAACACCATTGATGGAAGGTAATAACATGGTTTTTAATATCTTCTCTACGTTTTCCATTGAATTTTGGGATGTCGAATGGTAGTTTGGCATGGATAAGGGACTAGAACGGGGCATGTTATATGGGATCATTTATCAAACGTGACAAATCTCACAAATCTAAGGTATCCAAGAAAGGAAGTTTTTAGTTTGATTTTGAATAATACTAATGTGTATGTGGCATTGAGGTATGAGTAGGACCATATGAAATCTCGGATGGAATGTTGAAACCTGGTGGTCCTTCCATATATTGAGTTTGAGAGGCTTGGGAAGTGGGGAACATGGGTTTCGTTTGTTGAGTGGGAAAATATCCTTGCAAAGGGATTCCCAACAAAGTGGGTTGGACCCATGCAGTATTTGGAACTCCCAGATATAGTGAACCACTATGAATACCTGTAGGATTTTCCAAAACATTCTTACCCAAGGAGTGAGGTGGGTTTCCAATGTGGGATTTTCCCCAAAATGGTTGTTGAGATCTAGTTGGTTTCCTTCCAACTGATTTTTGGCTACAGATAGGTTGTTTCCACCTAGATTGTTATTGGCACCAAACATGTTATTTCTTCCCAATTGGTTGTTTTCCCCAAGGTGATTTTTGTCCTACAGATTAATTTTTCCCACCAAGTTACTATTGTCCCAAGATCGAAGATTATCCCACAGTCGAGGGTTTCCCTCTAACTGGAACCTGACCTGCAACTGAAGGTTTCCCCCCATTTTGAAATTGACCCATAGTTGAGGGTTTCCCTCCAGTGGGGTACTAGACTATAGACAAAGGTGGCCCTCCACATGTAATGTGCCTCCTAGGTGTATGTAGAACAATTTGTGGAACCGTCAATGGGTTAACACCTTGATTGGGAGGAGGGAAAACAATTCTACTTGTCACATGACCTGAGGTAATAGCACTGCTAGCCACTAGACTATATGGAGTCCATAAAGGAAGACCAAGTAATGTTCTTGATGTATGAAAGTGTGTATTTATATATGCGGGAAGAGAATTTGTATTCATCGACTGTTGAATTAGGGTAAGAGGGGTCAACGATGTTTCCCATAAAGATGAAGTGTCAACAATTGTAATATGTTCTAGGGTGTGAGATCGGAAGAGC
>CBVK0100603712.1:0-16600 GCA_900067695.1 Picea abies | reverse complement strand
GCAATATATGAAGTGAAGGAAGAAGAATGTGTGGTGGCAGAATTGCTTCTCTGCCATAAACGTGAAAAAAGGGGGAATTACCTACAACTATTTTTGGTGTTACCCTATCATCCCAAAGCGCGTTTAACAACACATTGTGCCAATTTTTGTGATTCTCAACCACCGTTCTCTTGATGATTTTAATCAGATTCTTATTTGTTGATTCTGCCAATCCATTGCCCTGGGGGTAATAGCTAGTAGAATACTTCAATTTAATTACTTTTTCCAAAGCGAACTTTCTCATCTCAAGAGAGGAAAAGTAAGAAGCATTATCGAATACTAAACAATCAGGGATACCAAAACGAGTAATAATATTCGAATTTAAAAAGGAAATTACCTGACTTGTATTCACAGTTCTTAACGCGGCAGCTTCAGACCACCTAGTGAAATAGTCTGTGGCTGTTATGATAAACTTATGTTGTTGTGAGGATGGTGGGTTGATTGGACCTGTGATATCAAGGCCCCATTGCTGAAAAGGAGAGTCTACTGAAATGGGATGTAAAGGAAAGGATGGTTTCTGTAACTGCCCTGATGCTTTCTGACAAATAGTACACTTATGACACAAGGCATGGGCATCTCTAAAAAGCATGGGCCAGTAGTGGTGTCACCACCAAAATGACCACCAGCTTTTCCTGAATGCAATTCTAGTAAGACTTTGTTGGATTCATCTTTATCAAGACAACGCATCAGTACACCATCAAAATTTTGACGAAACAGGATACCATTAACCAAATGAAAGGAGGCTGACTTTAATCTCAACGCTCTTCTTTTAGTGGGATCCAAGTGATGGGAGGCTGACCCATGTTCAAGATAGAATCTTATATCATCATACCAAGGATTGACAGAGTTTTGTGCACAACAGATTGCATTTTGATTGTGTTGTCCTAGGTTTGACATATCGTTTTCTTCTTGTTGTCCTGTGGCTGAGTCAGCAACTAAATTGCATAACCCTTGGCCTCTCACTATTTGAGCTGGGGTAATTTCTATGCCATACTCCTGCAAGGAGGTAACCCAGTTAGCCCTCTTTTCACCTAGTTCCTTCTGCACTAACAGGTTCCTGACGGTTGGGTAAGGGACAATGACTTTCATCTTAGATTTCAAGAGATAAGATCGGAAATGCTTGACTGCTTTGAAAACGGCGTAGGCTTGCTGATCTACTACTGGCTAATTAATTTCAGCACCTTTGAAAGAAGAGCTCATAAAGGCAATGGGTACTTCGTTATTTTCGGCATTCTTTTGAGTTAGGACTACAACATAGGAGCAGTCAGAAGAAAAAGTGTATAGCGTGAAGTCTTGCGAAAAGTCGGGGCTCATGAGAGAAGGAGCGTCTATTATGGCCTTCTTTATTGCATTAAAAGCTTGGTTTTCTGAGGGTACCCAATGATATTGGGCATCTTTCTTAATTAAATTTTGTAAAGGCCTGACCATTTCGGAGAAACTGGGGACGAATCTCCTCACGAAGTTTATCTGGCCTAAGAAAGACTACATATATTTTTTGGAAGTAGGAGGGGGAAGTTTCGAGATGACTTGAGTCCTTTTGGGGTCGATAATCATCCCTTTGCTTGACACAATAAATCCTAAGAGTTTACCCTGTTCTACTACAAAGATGGATTTTTTAGGATTAAAGGAAATGCCATATTTACGACATCGCTGTAGAAAGACTCTTAAATGATCTAGATGATTGGTTTTGTTTTTAGAGAATACTGTCACATCATATAAGTAAACTATGAAGGAATGATTGATTAAGCCTCGAAAAGCGATGTCCATCGCTCTCTGGAAAGTGGCACCAGCATTAATCAATCGAAAGGGCATTTTTCGATAAGCATAGGTGACCCATGGAGTGCAGAAGGTAGTTTTAAGTTGGTCTGGAGGAGACATCAGGACTTGGTTGTACCCCGAGAAACCATCCAGTAAGGATAGCCTCTCAGAACCAGATACCTGTTGAAGGATCTGTTCCATGGGTGGGACAGGATAGTTGTCTTTATCAGACACTCTATTAAGGTTTCAGAAATCGACGCATAGTTAGATTTCCCCACTTTTCTTCCGGATAGGGACAAGATTAGAAACCCATTGAGTGTGCCTAATAGGGAAAATAATCTTATCATTTAAGAGTTTATTTAATTCTTTTTTGACGGTCGGTTCAAGCTTAGGGTGCATTTTTCTCAATTTCTGTTGAAAGGGCGAGGTCTAGGGTTTCATAGGAATGACATATTGTATGATGTTAGGGTCAAAAGTTTTAGGGTCATCATACATCCATGCAAATACATCTTTAAATTCTTTGAACAGTTTAATAAATGCATCTTTTTCTTGCTCAGAACACTCAACCCCTAAATTAATGCACTGTTGATTGTCATTAGTTCCTAAGTTTACTTTTTCATATGATAATGAGGAACTATTGGTTTTACAGTTGACCAATTTTTTGAATTTATCTTGAAGATCATAAAATTTCTCTAATCTAACTACAGACTTAGGGATTGAATTTACCATGTCCGATGAAGATTCATGAGTTCTCGGATATGGTATTACCGTGAAATCACGCAAATTGTCGTCGTGCGTGTGTTCATCTATCACCGCGCCTTGAAAAGTTTCTTCCATATGCAGAAAGCTAATAATCTGCTGATGATTGTCAAAGACTCTCCAGTTCATGATGTTGTCGGGATTGGATGGCCTGAACAACAGTTCGACGGAGAATGCATCCGGGGACAAGCCTTCTGTAGGAAAGAGTTTAGAAGCTATGTTAGCTAATAGATCTGCTTCAGAGTTATTCAATCTAGGAATAGAATTTATATTGAAAGCGGAAAATTTATTCATTAAATTCCATACCTCGGATTGGTATCTTTCAAGATGCGGAGACAGACAGTGGATAGAATCTCTTACCTGTCTAACCACTATTTCAGAATCGCCAAAGATGGTCAATTTTTGAATGTTCATATCTAAAGATTTTATGAGACCTTGCAGTAAAGCCTCATATTCTGCAGTGTTATTAGTACATTCAAATTCCAGCCTACATGCAATCAATGTTTTGTTACCTGCTGGATCGATAATAACACAGCCTACACCAGCTCCTTCTTTGGACTTTGACCCATCAAAATAAAGAGACCAAATTTGATTTTATTGGGTACATGAGACTGTTGTGTAGAAGCTGCTGGCTGCATGTATGTTACAAT
Organism: Picea abies; assembly: GCA_900067695.1. NCBI lineage: Eukaryota > Viridiplantae > Streptophyta > Pinopsida > Pinales > Pinaceae > Picea > Picea abies. Next base: position 13,394 of record CBVK0100603712.1, on the reverse strand, counting down.
CTCGAACTACTATTCTGGATTGGTGATAGCTGAAGCCTCGGCCATGAAATTGACGAAAAAGGTATCCATCCCTTGTATCTCGGGTGAATCAGTAGAAGGTGTAAATGGTTCGTTGGGATCGTTCAAATATGTGACCGTGAACTTAAGTTAGCATTCACGATTTACCTTGATCTTGTTAGGCTTGCCATTCTCTGGAAGTAGCATTCACGATTTACCTTGATCTTGTTAGGCTTGCCATTCTCTGGAAGCCATAGGTGAGACCAATCGGTTGCGAAATAGCCGTGTAGCTACTCTGACTAGTCCCTGCTTAAAAACAGACCATACACTTCTAGAATATCCACAACAATAATATCAATAACTTGATGAACCTTGGGGTTAGACGATAATCTTATATGCACATTTCTTAATTCGCCTACAACTTTAACATTAGTTCGATCAAGCTGTATGATTTTTAAGGTAGATGGTTCAACTTCGGCGTTAATCTTCTGGCATATAGACCATGGCATCACATTGGATGATGCTCCTGAGTCTACCATACAATTATGCATGTTTCTATTAAAGATTTCGAAAGTTAACAAAAAAGGAGGTACATTTCTGCGAGTATTGAGGGTAGTAGTTTGTGTCTTTTTACTCGTAGTTTCTAAAGCTACATTATTTACATTATTTACATTATTTACAGGAAGGATTCCTTTGTCTTGAAGATCAATATTATTCTTTGTGGAAGTCTTCTGAGGAACTTTGTTCTGAACAACCTTGTTTGAATCACCATTTTTACCATTCTCTGCGATGTTTTGTAGCATTTTTTGTAGCAGAAATGGGAATTTCAATAACTCATAAACATAAATGTTAGCCCTTAACTTTTTGAGATATTCAACTACATCATAATCTAAGTTGGGGTTCACATGACTCTGTTTAGTCTCAGCTGGTTTAGATTGCTTTGGGGGCGAAGTCATAGTGTTTTCGGCAGAAGGTTTGTTTGCTGCCTTACTCCTAGTATTATAGGGATGGACTGTCTCAAAGTTAGCTTGAAAGATGCTATCCGAGAAGTGTCCAAAAATATTTGGAGAAGACTCCTCTTCTTGAAATGTCTTCTGTTCAACAACCTCCTCAGGAATCTTAGGAGGCATCAAGTTATCCCGGGCTTCTAGAATGGTTTGAAGGGCGTATTGCAGACTTTCTAGATTAAGGCCCTCAGTGGTTGCATTAGGTTGGTTGGTGGGAAAATGCTTCCGGAACGGGGGATTGTAAGGCCCTTTGCTCAAAGAAGCCTCTTCGGTCGTCCTTTTCAAATCTATAACTTGATTTGATAGTTTTTGAACAACTTTAGTTAATTTTTCTAAATCAGAGATTTCAGGTTGTGCTTTACTTTGAGTAGGTCTAGGGAGGATTTCAATCTTCTTTTTGGAAGATGAACTAGTCTCTGTTTCGTTTCTAGTAGAGTCTTTAAGACTAAGTATGTCTTTTTCAATCTGGTTGGCTTCCTCGAAGGCTTCTAACAACATGGCTTTCTTAGATTGTTTAACCCAAATAGCTATACTTTGATGCAAGGCTTTAGTATAGTATGCTATTATAAGATTCTCGGAAGGCATGGAAACTGTAGGGATTTGGTTTGTTAGTGTTAAGAATCTTTGATTGAAGTCTTTAAATTTTTCTTTTGGGTTCATTCTTAAGTTAGAAAGGTCCATGACTAGGACTTCCAGAGGCTTACCGTCTCCGAAATTTTCCAAAAAGCATGAATCAAACTTTTCCCAAGACACGATGGTATGAGGTTGTTGGGAAAAGTACCATGTAGAGGCATTGCCCTTGAAAGTATAGGGGAACAACCTATAGACTACGTCTTCATGCTTGACATTGTAGAGTCTTATGGCTAACACAAACTTTTTAATGTGATCTTCAGCGATCTGTTTAGAGTCAGGGTCAAACTTGGAAATCCATTTCTCCGGATGTTTAGGTAAGGGATGCTGAGCTCCAGGTACAGCTACGGCATCCTGGTCGAGCCAAGGTCTAGCAGGATTGTTCTGGTTGGCCATTGGTGTAGTGGGTGTGGAAGGTTGAGAAGGGGAACTACCCTCGTTAGAAGAGTCTTCTCCATAGGAAGAAGGGGATGATGGAGGTGGTGAAGGTGGTATTCCATATCCTCCTGCAATAAGAGTGAGGGTTGGATCTGTAGGGTTCACAGTGAGGTTAGTGTCTCCAAGTTGTTCTCTAATATCAGAGAAATCTAAAGGTTGGTCCAAAGGTCGATTTGGTTGCCTTAAATGGGCTAAGGCACTATGTGTTCTTATGAGAGATTGGCGGACAATCTCTTGTATGTCACCACCTGTAGGATTTGGGGTTGTTGGTTCAACTATGATCCTTGGATCGTCATTTGATGTGGTTGTTGTTTGAGGGATGTTATCGTTTGAATGACTTCTTTTCACTATAGGTGAGCGATTAGGTGGTGGAGGAGTCTTACGACCACCTCGTGCCATTAATTAATTTCAGGCCCTCCTTCTAGCGCCATTTGTTGACGGGCAAAAATGAACGCTCACCAACTGGAAGAGTGGATCCAGTCCGGGGTTGTCTAAATAACCCAAGATGTTTGGGATAACCCACTCTGATGGGTTTAGCGGCTCCGTTAGCCGATCTAAGTCCTAGAAAAACAAAAGAAAACTACTCTAAATAAAAATGACAATTAAAACAAACTAATAAATAAATCTAAACTACTAATATATATACAATTTACTATCTAATACTATAATTACTCAATTATATAAAATCAAATGTTCAACTACCAACAGAATTAGCTTTAATTCCAAATATACAATATTTACAAATTACATATTTAAATGAAAACCTGCAAAACTCATTTGTAATATGTCCTAAGACAGCGAAACTATTGTTTTTTTTTTTGATTTTGCAATTTTATGAAAAAGAAATAATATAAAAACTAATCTAAGCTAAGCGATAATAATTCTAACTATGAATCTAAACTATTATATCTATCTAAACTACTTATATTATACTAACAAACTAACTATTAAACAAAATATAGCAAACTGATCTGAAGTAATGCTTCGGGTTTGTCCTGTGTATGATGATTGATTCAGCTGTTTGGTGGAAGGAAACCCGCACCAGATTCTCCACGAGCTTCTCGTAAACGAAAGCTGTTGTGCTCTTCAAATATATATAACAAGACAAACAAGACATAAAAATTACAACAATCTTATGATTTACAAATCGTCACAGCTAGATAAATCTGTGTGCAAAGACTTGTACAAAGTGATTCATTTAACAAAAAAGGTAAACCTATAATTCATTAAACTGAAACAAACTAATTGCTGTATTTTTAAATAAGAGATATCAGATATGGATAACATATAAATCAAATCATATCAACATGCAAAGAATTATGATAACTAAAGTAGTCGATAATTAATTGCAAACTGATATGCAAAGAACCTGAAACAAAAGTTTGATATATTGAAAGTGAAATCTGTTACAAGACATCAACTTTCATCTCAGTCTGAGTCATAAATCCATAATCTGGTTCTCCCCACAATGATGATGATGGGTTTATTACAAAAAATGACAAGTATTTAAAGACCTCCCACAGGGTAAAACATCCTTGTGGGAATTATCAAAACAGTTTACACAAATCTAGGGATAATATCCCAAATCTCTATTTCTGACTCAAGCTAACAACCTATAATAAAAACTACATCACACAAATATCTCCTAAACTGCCACAGCCTACCCAATTGATCATTGCAATTCGTATGTACCTGAAAGAGGACAAAAATAGACAAGTTTAAAAGATATTTTATTGATATAATTGACAAAATTCTAATTTTTAAGACTAGCTACAGAATCTTGTGATTCTGTAGCTAGTCTAAATTGAACACAGAATCATTTCAAAATCGATTCAAATCTTAAAGAATATATTCAACTATTGAACAATATTTGATTGCTAATTAGAAACTAAAAGAATCACTCAAATCGACACTTGTATGCAAATTGAAACAGACTAAATGTGGTCAACTGAATGATAACAGAGATGCATGCACTCTGTTCAATTCGTTATCACCAATTTGGGGTAGACAGAATCACATTAGATAATTCAACAGTAATGAAATGATTTTCATGAACCAATTCCAATCAACACAAATAGTTTATGTTGCTTCAGCCATCGACAAAATCATTGTCGAATCCAAACGAAATCAACAGGATCATTTTTTTTCAAATTGATATAACTATATTAAACATATACACATGATCATTCTATTTGCAAATCAAATCAAAACTTGTGTGTAAATTGAAACAAATGAAATCGTAATTGAATTAATCAGTTGATAGCAGGATATGTGGGATTTTCCAATCGTTTGTTATTGCCAATTGGGAGTAGACAGAATTGATTGACAGTCAACGAAAACATCACTTGAATCAATTTCAAAACAAACTATTAAGCGAGTTTTTCATACGATTTCAACAGAGATAAAATATGTCGATCTGAGCTTAACAAAATCATTTTTGAAAATCAAAATGAACAGAGCAGCATCAAATCTATTTTCGATACAAATCCAACTCGTACAAGAAATCGTGCTAACTCAAGACACACATCAATCATTTGTAAATTGAATCCAATAGGAATGAATCAAAACAATTTGAGGTCGATACAATCGTTATGAATCAACACAGTTCCACGATTTTAGCGAATAGATCTTTTGCACAGGTCGAATGTAATCCAAATCCAAACAAGAATGTTGATTCACTACAAAATAGAGTCATTTTTCCAATTTAATAAACTACATCGTATTTATCAAACCAATCCCTAATAATGATGCATTACACTCATAAAAGATCATACCAATTCAATCCTACGAAATCGTTTCAAAATCAAATCATAAGACTAAATCAGAGCCGATGGCATCCAACCACAACAAAATCGTATCAAATAAAAACATAACCGTGTTCTAATTTTAGCATAAAAATCTCCTGTACAGGTCAGATGCAATCAAAATCCAAGCGAAAGCAAGCCCCATTGATTTCTTTAATTCAAACCAACAGAAATATTCTAAAATGAATCAAACCCAGTCAAAACCAATCAATTGCTAAACTGGGCATGACAAAATTGCATAACCAAATCATAGCCACATTTGAATTTAGTAAAATGAATCTACTGTACAGGATCCATAACGAAAGCGTTTAAACTATAACATCATCATTTCGAATCAAAACGAACAGAGCTAATTTGGAAGCAAAACTAAATATGTTACAATAATTCAAGCACTCTTACAAAGAAAAATTCATGTTGAAATTCATACCTGGACAATCAGAAATGGCTTCGATTATGATAGTTTGGAATTGACGAAGGCTGTTGCTAATTTGACATTCCTGAAGACAATCGAACCAATGGTTTTTTGTTTCTTGTCATTAGCTTCAAGCCTGCCCCTTTCTCTTGACAACACTGTAACTTGGTTCTCTAAATATTTGATCTTTGACTGTAATAAGGGCACGTTGGTGTAATAACACTCTAGCCACACACTGCATTGGCTGCATGATGTTTGCTCGAGTTTTGACACAACAGGCGAGGTTTTGTTTAAGTCACCAGGGTTTTCATTGGGCAACTTGATTCCTGGGTAGTTAGGATTGTTCTTTAGGCAGGGGGGTAAATTAGAAACAAAGTCATAGGGTTTCTCGGAGCATAGGCCGTGGGAATAGGGTTACTCTTCAGGCAGGAAACACTCGATATCGGAGTCTGAGTCCTCACTCAGAACTATGGGATTTTGGTCGACGTTTAGCTTAGGTTTATTCCGGGCAAGTCTCGATATCAAACGAGCATTCTTCTTACCCTTGCTATCGATAGTAGGATTACCGTTGACCTTCTTACTCACAGGCTTCTTGACAGCCTCAGCCTTGTCTATTATGATGTCGGGTAGGTCGATGTCAGGGAAAACCGAGGGTTTGGGAGGGGGTAGAAGAATATGAAAAGGCACGGGTGGCCCGACCATAGTCTCACTAACCACGACTTTATCTATTTGAGCAGACTCTAGATCAGCAAAGCCATTTCTAGACAGAAAGGCTTGCCAATTATCGCCATGGAGGTTTAAATGGTGGGTGACGATGAGTCTAATTAAGCCATGGTGAAACAGGATGCTATCAGCCTTCTCGCGTTTGAACCTCTTAGACATCTTGTAAAGACTACGCAAGAAGTAATGCAGCATGTTCAAAGGATAGCCCATGAAATTCATCAATAACCGGAGGTGATAAAGAAAAACCAAGCCATACTGACCTTCACAGGTCAAAAATTGTTTCACAATCAACAAAAGATCGTGCCACATGGGTTTGAGGGTGGAAATAGGCATACCTTTATCACAGGAGACAACCTTCCTTGATACGAATAGTAATGGCCACGACACCTCATCAACTTTGGAGTTTTTAAACCATCGCTGGCCCATGGCTACTAGTCCTGTAGCAGAGCTTATGAATTCTTCATTGAGTTCAAGCTGTGTGTCACCTAATTTAGCCCTACACCCATCAAATGTGAGGGAGAATTGTTGGACAACCTAAAGGTTGAAGCCCTTGAACCTCTTTATAAACATGATCCAACCACTGTATTCTAAATCCTTACGGGCATCATTGAACAATAACAGAGCTTGACTACCATTTGGCTCTATGCGCACCACCGGTGCCATAGACAGGAGCACACGGTGAGTGAGGTGAACAAGCCAGGGTTTGAACACAGCATACGCAGGGGCAGAACGCTCACAGGCTTACCCGAAACTAGCAAAGGTGAACCGGGATAGGGGAAACATTAATGACAGAACGTGCAAAGGTGGTGGAGCTAGTTTAGCCCATGCACAACAATCCTATCCTATAGTACAACCGCCGATGCAAATAACTATTCAACCCACTATTGCATAGGTTAAAAACCATGCTATTCAATCAATGAAACCTTATGGTAGACCGACCAAACATTCGCGCGGGTAAAGTTTTATTATAGCTTTAAAACCAAAGCAATAATTCGAAATCACACCAAGGTTCCGATCATATGAAACATGTGTTATGTGAAAATATTTGTACCAAGGGTATAACCATAACACCAATGTGTTTTCATGAAACCAATGATCAAAGAACAGATAAATCAAATCACCAATGCATCACAAACTCGATTAAAAGAATATCATTACAGTCTTGTAAAACGAAGTCATATTAACAAATAAAAATGCCAAATGAATAAGGATCTTGGAGTCTTGTCAACTGTATAACGATGAGTAAATTTGGAAATGCAATGGGCATATCGACAAGAATGATTACAACAATCCAGTGACGATTTTAATGTGACTTCCAAAACCAAGTTTTCATGCTTGCAGTCATGAAAACAAGAACAAAGGTAAGTGTGCAAATAGCGCAAAAATAATAGTGTCATTTTATTCAAGGATTGGGACGAAAATCAAGGTTTGCAAAACACTGGTGTAGGCAGCTTATAAGGATAGTATAAAAATGTGAATTGGCTGCCAACAGGATTTCACATGGTTGACCCAAACATTGGGCTACGTCCACCAAGCATAGGTATCAGTTGTCTTATTATTCAGATCATGGAGATTACAACAGATTGACAAGTTCTCACTTTGTCTCTCACACTTAGTCCTTTGCCTCTACGGGATTACATGTATTTATATACATTCACACAAGAAACTTATTATTAAATGCAATCCCTATCCATATTCTAACTTGGTCTATTTGGTTGTAACCAATGCTGAATAATAGGATCCAAATCCATCATTGAAGGAATTCGTTGTCACCAAATCCCAACAAGATCCACTATTCCGAGATCTAGAAAATTCTACTATTCCTACAAATATGTAAGTTGTATAAAGCAATAACATAATAGAAAAATATTTTTTTGTGTGTGAGAAAAATGCCTCCTCAATTTTTTATGTTCATCAATGCACCTCGAGGATGATAATAATCTTACATTGGACAACAAACACACAAAGATGTTTCATGGTCAGTGATTTCTTTATCTATGACCTTTCTCAACTGCAACGCTATCTCCAACAACAACAATATCCTTCATGGGGTGATAGAACATACAAATAATAGGCTACGATCTCTTCTTTTACCGAACAGATGAGGCTTCATACTTGAAATTACTTTCTTTCATGATAAACAAACAATCCACACACACTTTACTCTCACATTTCTCTCATATTCTTGGACCCTCTCGTGATGGACTTAGGCTCCTTTCACGAACATATGTCTTCATACTTGAAATTGCTTTCTTTAATGGAAAAGAAATAAATAAACAATTCACATATGCTTATACACATTACTCTCATATTTTTGGACATTTTCGTCATGAAGCTAGGCCATAGCTACTAGATGTGATACTATCTGACAAAAATTAAAGGAAAACATTTTTTATTATTACATATACAAATCCAAATACAATATATTTATATATGTATTGTGAAATCCAACTTATTCCAAGCTTAGAAAAAACGATTGAGAGAATATCTCAATTATCTCTAACCAAACCAAATATACTAATGTGAGCATTAACTCTAGCATAATATTGTAATAAAATATATGTTTTGAAGTGGTTTAGAAAACTTAAATACATAATATTTTTAATTTTAAGTTTTTATTTAAAATACAAAATTATTTAAAATTTATATAAATATGTTATTAAACATAAATAAAATTTTAAAAATAAACGTTAAATAAAATTTTAATGAAAATTTAAAATATTTATTATATCAATGATCTAAAGTTATATATTTAAAAATATAATTGTGTAAAGCTATATATTTAAAAATATAATGATGCAAACTAAATGGTTTACAATATAAATCTTATTTATTTAATATAATAAAATTGTGTTCATATCAATTTTATAACTAGATAATATTTAAATAAAAATGTTGTATTGATTTTTTTATTTAATATAATAAAATTGTGTTCATATCAATTTTATAGCTAGATAATATTTAAATAAAAATGTTGTATGGAAAATCAATGAAGATAGCATTATAATCAAATCATATTATAATTATTCAAGCTAAATGGTTTAAAATGTAAAACTTATTTAAGATAATAAATTGTATTCATATAAATTTGCTAACTTGACAAATAAGAAAGGTATATGGAAAGTCAATATCATTGATATCATTATAATTAAAGCATATATTTTATATATGATTCTTTACAAGCTTTAAGAAAGGTATATGGAAAGCCAATTTCATTGATATCATTATAATTAAAGCATATATTTTATATATGATTCTTTACAAGCTTTCTTATAGTTTTAGGGTTCTTTAAAAAGAAATAGACATCCAAATATGGAGTAGTGAGATGAATTCTCACACACAATTTAATTTTTTTTTTGAAACAAGTTAGATTTATAAATAAAATTTGGTTAAAGAGATTCCTAAATTTGTGGATGTGAAAATGCTAAAATAGTAATACTTTATCAAATCAAATTTGAATTCTTTACCAAATTGACACCTATTTATTTCTTGATTTTTTATAACATTCTTTTTTAATGGAGAAATATATTTTCTACAACACCTAATTTATCTCTACAAATTTAAAATTTAACCTCTTCAGGAGGTTTCGAGTAAAGATATCTTCCATACTATCATCTATATTACAATAGATCAAGTCAATTTCCTTTGATTGTATCTTCTCTCTTACAAAATGATGTTGTTTCTCAATATGCTTTGATCTGGAATGAAACACTAGGTTGTTTGTGTAATACCCCTACGATGAATCCCAATATGTAATTGTATGCTTAGGCTAGTAAGCCAAGATATTTTTGGCCTAAGTGCCATTGTATATATGTTTGGTGGCTAGAGTGTCTATATGATTTCAATATCTTGTAATGTCTATCATCCATATTATTAATAAAATGCATTGTTGTTGCAAACCAATTAGACGAAAGAGTATGGGGGGATTAAGAACTCCACTAGAGGGAAAGGGGGATTAAGTTAGGGAGATATTATTTTAATATTCCCTAAGGCCCAAATCGTGAGATATCTTAATATAAGATTCCAAGAGCAGGGAAGCATATACAGCTGGAGCTCATGAAGCTTCATGAAGACAAGTGTCCATTTAGGGGTATCTCGCCATTTTTGGAAAAGGATGGGATCCTTATACTCTTACCATATGTAGGTTGTCACTCTATTCAAACAACAGAATGGGGAAAGATCGAGGGAGTGACTGATAAAAAGTGTATCAAGATTTTGTAATGGGAAGGGGTGGGTTGTCACACCCTTTTACTCTTAAGAAGCAAGTTGTTAGGGATGTGGGTGTCTCTCTCTTATGAGAGAACTACCAAATATTGGTTTTTGGTGCATTGAGAAATAGTTGATGGGCTTTGATACTTTCTATACGACATGTTGTTGAAGCACTGAAAAGAAGTGGGGCACCAAAAGGACTTTTCAGTAGAGAAGGGGCACACTTCCCGGGGTGGGATCAACACGTGGGAAATGAGATCTTGTATGCTAGTTGAAGTAGTTGACACCTGGACCTAGGATTAAATGTTGAGTAGAGACCTTAGTATGGCCTAGAAAACCTTCCCTGGTTGAGTTCTGGTATCATCTCATGGGTGACCTACTGCTAAGAGTTTATGATAAACAACATCTATGGCTAGGAGGAATGTGAGTAGTAAGTTGTCGCACCCTTCCAGGGGAGGGACCTACAACAATGTAGAAATCTACGCACCTCACTTCTGCGACTCCTTCGATAATTTTAAGCTTCTCCAACCAGATTTAACCTGCTCTGATACCACTTGTTAGAATTGCAAATACTAAAAACACAATTCACAATGATAATTAAAAATCACACACAAATAATAGACATAGGGATTTCACATGGTTCACCCAAACATTGGGCTATGTCCACCAAGCATAGGCATGGGTTGTCTTATTATTCATATCATGGAGATTACAACATATTGGCAAGTTCTCACTTTGTCTCTCACACTCAGTCCTTTGCCTCTATGGGGTTGCATGTATTTATATACATTCACACAATAAACTGATTATTAAATGCAATCCTTATCCATATTCTAACTTGGTCTACGGGAAATGATTATAGAAGAAACCCCTGATGTTGTAATGCTACAAGAAACCAAATGTACCTCAGAAGATATAGATCGGCTACTTCCCTTTTGATGGAAACAAGGAAATGCGGCCTCCATCGACGCCACAGGTATGGCTGCAGGTGCGGATATCCTCTGGAACACCAATACCTTACTGATAGGAAACATTTGCACTACCAGATGGTCCATCACAGCCGAGTATAGGCTCATCGGTTCCAATCAGCCTGGCCATCTCACTAATATATATGGCCTGGCCAGCCCAAGGGACAAACAACCCTTCCTCAGAAGCCTGAGGCATTTACCCAGCCTCCTGGAGCATGATAATTGGATCCTTGGCGGGGACTTTAATATCATCCGCAACCTGGAGGAAAAAAAAGGGGGGATCGAGACGTCTGGACCAGGATTCCTATGAATTTAACACCCTAATTGATGACCTTCACCTCATTGATCTGGATCCCAACAAGGACATTCACACTTGGTCGAACAGGAGAACGAGGGTGCACCAAATCTCTTGCAAACTCGATCGCTTTCTAGTATCAGAACCTCTGATGCTGAGCGGCCTGGCAATGGAGTCTACGATCATGAATATCCCTGGATCAGATCACTGGCCCATACGGTTATGGCTGGATGTAACAGCCACCCTAGGGAAGAAACCTTTCCGATTTGAACAGTTTTGGCTGGATCATCCGGACTTCAAGGAAAATATCCAGGACTGGTGGAAGCAGGCAGAGATATCAACTGGATCCCGAATGTATCGATTCCAGTAGAAGTTGAAGAACCTTAAGCAAATACTTAAAAGCTGGAACAAACAAACCTTCGGTAGTATTTTTGACTCACAAAAGTAGTTGTCCAAGCAAATGGAGGAGTTACAGATTCAAATCCGAGAACAAGGACTAACAAATGAATTGAAAGAACAGGAACTCAACATAGCCCAACAAATTGAAGAGAGGAAGCGACAAGAAGAGATACTGTGGCAGCAGAAGTCGCGCATCCAATGGCTCAAAGAAGGAGAACGTAATACCAAGTTCTTCTATCGAACAGTGATCCAGCGAAGGCATTCCAACAAGATCACACACCTCATTACGGATGAAGGATAAACCCTTCAATCTCATGAGGAACTGGAAACTAACCTGATCAACTACTTTCAAAACCTCCTCACAGAACCCAACCCCAACAGACAGGCAACAATCAACAATATCACCAGGCATATACCCACACTGGTAACTCAAGAACAAAAAGTTGCTCTGCTCTGACCCTTCACCATTGAATAAGTTGATCAAGCTCTGCACGACACCCCCAAATGCAAGGCCCCCGACCCTGATGAATTTACAAGTGATTTTTTCCACTATTACTGGCCGATGATTAGGGCAGAGGTTTGGGAAATAATGGAAGACTCTAGAGCCACTGGTAAGGTCCTTAAATCTTTTAATGCCACCTTCCTTACTTTGATCCCCAAGGAGCGGTAGGCGAATCAAGCCAAGCAATTCAGACCTATAGCTCTCTGCAACATGATTTACAAACTCATCACAAAGGTAATTGCCAGAAGACTCAAGCCGATTTTACCAACAATCATTTCCCCGGAGCAATCGGGCTATGTGGAAGGAAGGAAAATCTTGGATAGCATTATTCTAGCGCATGAAGTAATTCACTCCCTGCAGAAGACTAAAACCCCAGGTATGCTCCTCAAATTAGACCTCTCTAAAGCCTTTGACAAGATCAGCTGGGAATACATGCGAGCAATGCTCCTAGCATTTGGATTCAGCCAAAACTGGGTAACCTGGATCTTAAACTTAACCTCCTTGGGCCTTTTTCTCTCTTCTGATCAATGGAGTTCCCTCGAAGCCCTTCTCCCCTTCAAGAGGAATTAGATAGGGGGACCCTCTCTCCCCCTTCCTCTTCATCATTCTAGCTGAGGGACTCAGTCACTCCATTCATGCTGCTATCAATCAAAACCTCCTAACGGGTTTACCCTTGCATGGAATTTCACCTCCTATCTCGCACAACCAGTTTGTAGATGATACACTTTTAATGGGCAGCCCCACGGTGTGCGAAGCTACCTCTCTTCAAGAGATTCTCCAAACCTTTTCTGAAGCCTCAGGACTTGACTGTAACAGGGACAAATCCCAAATATTTTTCTTCAATACACCTCCTCAGATCCAGCACCATATCTCAGACCTGCTCGGATTTACCAGAAGCTCCCTTCCATCCAAATATCTTGGCCTCCCTCTGATTGACACTGCGCACCGAAAATTCTCGTGGGATCACCTTCTTTCCTCCTTTTCCAAAAAGCTCTCCTCCTGGACTTACA